>JBCAUG010003539.1:0-11464 GCA_038406175.1 Haplosyllis leylae | reverse complement strand
ACAGACAAACACCTGTGAAAACAGTGCCTTACGCGGTCGGTAATTAGATGAACCAGTGCACAGTTCGGTTCCCCATTGGCAAGTTTATTGGAATGGTTGTGGACGTTAGATGTTATCTTTTGATACATCACTGAACTAATTTTTTTTGATATTGCATTCAATTATGTTTTTTGGAAAAAAATGTGAAACTTGGTGTTAAGTTGAATATCTCCCTTATACTCATGGAAAAAATTGACTATGTGACAGGATATATTATGTTGGTCACATCTTTTTTCATTTCAGCCACCACTGAGGGGAAAGTGGAAGCAAGTCTCACTTTATCCTACAAAGCCTTTATTGGTGGCGTAGAACAGAGTACCGTAGATAATAACTGTTTTGCGGAACTTCCGACGATAGATTTCGCGAACAATGCAGAGTCTTTCGTCAGGTCCAGTTCCAACAATCTATTTTTACCGTCAGTAGAAAGTGGCAACTGCAAATACAATTTGGAGGATGTAACTGCTGAATTTGCTAGGAGCGAACTTACCGATAAGGTATGTAATGTTCAAGCAGTTGAGGGAATCATGTTTGTTGGAGAAGGGAGCAAAATTGGGCAGGCACTCTCGAGAAACATGTACTAAGTCACCAATACTTCATGGAACAGTTTCCTTCGAAACACATGTGGTACATTTTTATGATCTTGATCCTATTTTAGCTTGAAGTGGAACTCAGTTTTTTGATGGCAAAAGTCGATGGTGTTGTTGGATCTACCGAAGATTGTGGATTCTACATGGATATTCAATACATGTTAGGTTACACTGGTCCTAATCCCGCAGCAGAAGATTCAAGCATAACCTTAGGTAGTGTATGCGAACTAAGGAGTAACTTCGATGGTGCAACAATTGCATCTCCCGAGTTTAAGGATGTCTGTCCGGGAACCGGGGAAGTGTTGTATACTCCAGTTGAATGTGGTAAGTTGTTGGAACTGATTTTTCTATGTTAATGCATGTTGGCAGCGACAACTGTGACACGTACCGACAAAAACACAACCCGTAAACGGCCCGAGATTTAATTTGTTGGTGACTCGGTCGAACTACCTATACGGTTGGATTTGGGTTATGCACGAATGTTTCAGATTTTTGATGATTTTTTTAGGCACTTTTCTCACACGAATGTATGCATCAATGTTGAAACAAACATGGGGGGGGGGGACTCAAAATTGAAGGGACCGTTGGTGACCATCTTTCAGTAGTTATCATCTTGTCAGCCATCTTGGATGGCAGCCATTACCAGGGTTGCCACAGCACGGGTAAAACAGGGAATTTGAAAGTCCATTTTTTCAGACAGGGAATTTGCTAAAAAAATATTAAAAATATGTTTTTATATGGGGAATTTACCACCAACACAGGGAAAACTGTGAGAGTTGAAAAAAATAATGAACTTGAAATTATAAGTGGATAGAATTACCCACTGGTTGTGTTGTCCCAAAGATCTTGGTCTGTGAACTTTTGGCTCATGTTTTGTAAATTATTAAGGGGGCTATTGAAGTGAATCTGTTCAGGCCATTATGGTTTACTTGGAAAGCAAAGGATGGTTATGTAGTGGTGGAGGCTATTTATAAATTAAAATATTTTATTTTTTGTCAACAAAAAACACTGGGAAAATGGCAAGAGCACAGGGAAAACACAGGGAATTTGGTATAAATTGGAGTGCAGCAACCCTGTTTACCAGAAATCACAAATGGCAATTATAACTCAACATAGTGACTTGTAACGAAAAAAAAACCTAAGTTTGGGTCAATCTTCAATTTTAACATAATGTCAGCCATCTTGGATGGCAACCATTATAAGAAATCACAAAAATGGCAATTATAACTCACAGAGTCAACATAGAAACTTGCAACAAAAACCAAAACCCACCAAGTTAGGGTCAATCTTCAACTTTAACATGAAGTTTGCCATCTTGGATGGCAGCCATTACCAAAAATCACAAAAATGGCAATTATAATTCATAGAGTCAACATTGACTTGCAACAAAAACCGAACTGTACAAAGTTTGGGTCAATCTTCAACTTTGCCTTAATGTTGGCCATCTTGAATGGCAGCCATTACTAGAAATCACAAAAATGGCAATTGTAACTCATAGAGTCAACGTTGAGACTTGCAACAAAGCCAACCCCCTCTAAGTTTGGGTCAACCATGGTGGCTCATGGAAAGTGGGTGGTGCCATCCCATTCCTCCTTCCAAGTCACCTATGTGTAAGTTTTACACTACTTGATATTCAATACATGTAAATTGTTCAAGCGAAATGGGTTCTGGATCAATTCTGGCTGTCAAACTTACCTTCACCATTAACACAATGTTAAAGTTGCACGGTGACTTTTGGCGGGTTGTGCTTTTGTTGGTACGTGTGGACAGAGCGTGAAACCTAGGCAATAAGGTGAAAAAATTTTTCGTCTGAGTTTTTAAATATCAACAATACTCAAAAGCACAGATGTTTGTATCTGAAAACACCATCTTTTTCTCGTTTTAGCTCCATGTGGCCGAGGTTTTTTTTACAGGGAATCGGAATCTGAACCGGAAGTGTGTGTGGAATGTCCGGTTGGTGAATATCAAGATTTACTGGGACAATTAAGTTGTACACCATGTCCATCAGGGCAATCTACTAAATACAGAGGCGCTAAAAGCGGCGATGAATGCCTAGGTGATGAAGATTTCACAGCAATATAACTTACCTGTGCCAATGGGTGTCACTATGAAATTAGGTTGTCAATACGAATGTATGATAGTCGTACAAAAACTTACTAATCGTGTTGATTGCCTGATTGTAACAGTGAAAACTTTATAACTTGCAGATGAGTGTCCGCCTGGCTACACTAGCAGAGATGGTCTTAGTCCATGCACCATTGTACCAGCAGGCAATTACTGGGCTAATTCAACGACATACTTACGTTGCCCCGATGGTACGGACAGAACACAGGAAGGAGGGAGAAACATAAGCGCATGCACAGGTACTATTTTTTAAATTATTTCAAATCATTTCCACACCTCGCTTAGGGTACAGTTCAAACATACAAGTAGAAAATGGCTCATATCTCAAGAGTAAGTGTTGTTGTGGAATAATCAGAGTTCATTAGAAAAATACCAATCAACTCTATTAGGTGTTATTGTTTACAATTAATACTTTCATCATGAAAATTGAATAGACTGATCCGAGATAATTCAGGATGTAGAGAATAAGTTGTAAATGACATGTAATTGAGACACATGGCATGATGGTATAACAGCTGCCATATAAGAATGAGGTCGAATCAACAACATTGGTTGGATAATATTATATTTAGGTTTGAATTCATGAGTACATTCTTGGTCTTCAGCTGAATGTGGACCTGGTCATTATTCTGCTACTGGATATGAACCGTGCAAAGCGTGTCCACGTGGGTACTATCAGAGCGGTAACAGAGGTTCAGACTGTGAGTTATGCACGAACGGTACAACTCTCATACCTGGAGCCACAGGTGGCATTGCTTGCATAGATAATAGTAAGTATCGCACATGATACCGGTGTAAATAGGAATTATTCAGTTTTGTAACTTCCAACTTCTTAAATTGAATCCTTACTTGAATTTTCAGCGACACTCATATGTGCTGGTGTCAATTGCAATGGAAATGGTGAATGTGTCTTAAGTGATAACGTTGCCGTGTGTAACTGTTTCGAAGGTAAACTTATCGTGGAACCTACACCACTTCCAGTGCTAAATAATGTGTCCTCCCACAGTATCTAATTTTTGGGCTTTTAGTGATTCGTTACTTGCGGATAAAATTCTGCTGTATTTATTTTTCACTAGATTAAAATCTCGAAACATTTTGTTCAATTTAGGCTTCAGTGGCATTCATTGTGACATCCCGCTTGATGCGTGTGCGTCCAACCCATGCTTTAACAATGGAACATGCACACCAGATGGCGCTGCGTTCAACTGTACGTGTTTTGGCGGTGAGTACCCTTTTCTTAGCTTGAACCTTATTCTACTTAGATTTAGTCTGTCAACTGAAGATTTTTTTAAACTCATATGTTAGTCACTCTTGCCTTTTTGATCAACAAATTAACATCTGACAAAGATGATCTGATGAGGGACCACAATGAGGGCTTGACATACGCAACTGACTATTTCTAGTCTAGGAATAACTAGATACATGTAGTTTAAATATTTAATTACAAACTGTTTATGTGTTTTTATGGCGCTTTGTGTTTTATTTTTGCAATTGTAACAGTTCTAACGCGATACCTATGAGTGTTTTCTTTTTATATGGTTTCAGAGGATACCAGTGAGATGCGAGTCGTTTTAAATTACACACTGCATACCTTAACTAATTCTCCCCAGGTGAACAACCCTATTTACCAACCTAAAGGACCGCAGTCTCCCGAAATATGTTTTGAACTCTGCTTAATGGAAGATTGCAATGTTGCCATATGGCAGAGTTCCGTGTCTCCAACTCTGGGTGGATGCTACTTAACACGTATAGCAAGGGTTACTGACTTGGTTTATGGAAGTAATCCACCATCGACAATGTTTTACTTTGCTGAAAAGGAAACGCGAACTCAGTCGTGTATGTATGCATAATATAAACTGATTCGGTTTTTAAATTCATACATGTGGGGAAGGCGTAACCTAGAGTAATCATAACTAATGTCTATTTTAACTTGTAGTTTATGATGGTCCAAGATGTCAGAGGCTCATAAATGATCCTTGTGAAGGCAACACCCAATGTGCGAATAACGCATCGTGTCACACACTTGGACATGAGCAGTTTGAATGTCTTTGTCCAAAGAGTGCAGTCTTTACTGGTGACAGGTAAATATTTAAATCATCTATCAAAAGTTTTATTTGGACTGAACAGGGAAGAAACTCGTTACTATTTCACTTGGTATTTATTTTAATGACATTTAGTCCAGGGTACCTGCAGCTTCTGGAATTCAGGGAAAATTTGAAAGCATTTCTCCAGTCGGGGAATTTGGGTTTTTTTTCCAAAAATCAGGGAATTTTAATTGCACAATATTTAGTCAGTGGATGCCTTTTGAAAATAATTATTATTTATCATTTAAATGTGTCTGGAAAAGGGTCAACAATTCTGCGAAAATCAGTGATAAATCGGGGAATTTCATCAGGTAAAAAATGTACCCTGAATTTTACATCTGAACAGTAAAAACGCTTCACTATACTTTGAAGCCACAGTTATCATTTTGACACGAAAACGTTATATCTAAAGATTTTGTCATTTAATGTATGATATTTGCAAAAATTGGGAGCACAATAAATGAATACAGCATATTTAAAACAGCAAGTGAGCCTTAAAGGTTGTTCTTTGAAACATTCACTTTGCAAATTTAGGAGCAGTTGTTTTGAAAACATGATATTTTAAAATATCTGGAAGTTCCAGCAGTATTTATTTCACAAAGTAATTAATGAATAATCACACCACAAAAATTACCCAAGCTTCTATTGAAATCAATGGTAATCTCCATTTTTCTCAAATTTGGCATGGTGAAACTTTTCTGAATCTTCGCACACTGTCTTAGATGTCAAAATGTAAGTGATCTTGGTAAAATATCTGGCAAATAAATTCTTCAAGTTTTATTATACATCGCGAGTAGACAGTTCTACCAGACAGTTAACGGACAGACTTTTATTGGAAAATAACCTGTAACCTGTATTTCGCAGATGTAATATAACTAAGCCAATATGTGAGGTTGAACCGTGTGAAAACGGGGGAACTTGCAGAGAAATAGCAACATTCAGACGAGAGTGCGATTGCCCCTTTGGCTACGACACGCGGAGTTGTGGACGAATGATTGGTGAGTAATGGCCACAAATAAACATGTGGTGTTTCTGTGTGTTGAAACTGACTGTATTCAGCACTCAGAGTAGAGCGCGAATTGCATTTTCTGGTGCGTCTGCAGGCTTCTGTTTGTGAGCAACGGTAGAATTACTTTTTCACAGAATCAGAAATAGGTAGTGGAAGTTTTACCAGGTGCCTCATTGGGCGCTGGTAAAGTCAGCACTAGTGTTGAATAATGGTGCCAGGAAATGATTCTAGTTAGTGGTGTCAGATAATAGCACCAAGCATTGGTGCCAAATAATGACACAAAGGCTAGGTGCAAAGACTGAGCAGGAAGGGCACGAAAGCATCGCACATCAGCTGGGAGTGAGGGCTGGGTGCAAAGAGGGGGCATGAAGGCAGGATGTGAAGGATACAAAGGCTGGGCATGAAGAGCATAAATCAATGTCATTGGTGATTTGCAGAGGAGGCATTGAGAGTACCTATGTTAGGCTGTCTGAGTAGTTGTTTTTTATTTGTTGTTGTTTTTTTTTTGACATTGAGGGGTTGGTGGATGAAGTGTGTTGACAGCATGAAGGGTCAAAGATATGGATTCAGTGTCAATTGGTGATTTCTAGAGGACACATGGGACTACCTAAGGGCATAGTTTAAAGGTTTTTGTGATTGATGGTTCCATACCAAAATTTATATCCAACTCAAACTATCCAATTTGACGTCATTTCTTACCCAATTGGAAAGTATCACAAATGGTTTGAGATTTAAAAATTATGAGAGGTCTAAACATTGTCATTGTCAAAAGTAGAAAATATATACCCAAAGGGCTGCTAGGGATGAGTTTCTTGGACTAATGTGAAAATAAGAAAATATTTACCCAGGGGCTACAGGGGAGAAAATTTCTGGGACTTTTTAATGCAAAAGTGGTAATGCTATGTAGGATTAATTGATTTGAATTATTTCTGTCCAGTATCATAAGTGATGATGTCTGTTGCTATTTAATCACATTTAGGTCAATACCAAGTAAATCTAGAAAGAGTACACAGCCATGTGCATGTATATTGCTCAATATTTCATGGATTTTTTCCCAATTTTTTACTGCAGAGTCTTTGATGATTATTGCTGATTTATGTTAGTTTTTGAGTCTGCTGGGTATTTAAGGTACTATGTTTCATTACATCTGATCTGTACAAGACCATTCACATTTTACCTCAATTCAGTTTGCCTACTTATAAGGGGAGTTGGGGTCTGAGATTTTTACTGAGCATTCTACAGTACTAGGAAAATGTGTCAAATCAAGTTGCCTATCACAATACATTCATTACCTTTGGCAGAGTTTCAAAAAGTCAAGCATTATGGAAAAGTAGTGAAAATCTGGATTTTCTGTGTAATGAAAAGTTCTTCAATACTTATTTCAATACCTAATTTTGTACATATCCTATCTTCATTACTCAGCCTTACAGTGAAAAGATTGGGTTGTGTATTGATTTTAACTCTTTTAGCCAAAATGCCTTTGCAAATATCACCTCCTCACAAACATTCCAAAACTTTTCCCCCCAAAGTCTCATAAACTTTACTCAATACCACCACTTTTACCTCTTTTACACACATCTACTATCTTCCTCCCCTCCCCACAAAACTAACCACAAATATGTGCTAATGGTCGCTCCACATATCTAATTTCAACACATATTTTTTTTATTTTTAAATCCAATTTTTTTTCATCTTAAAACTCTAAAAAACTGTATCTTTCTTCCATTTTTATTCCAAAATCTACCATCTATTATAAAACCATCTTGCTCTACTACTGCCATCTAATTTTTTTTCAAAATGAACTAAATCTACAATATTTCCTCTAAATAACTGTTTCTTTTTCTACAAAAAACTATAATGTCACCCAAAACATACTATCTACAATATATTCATTTTCATTTATGTCACTTATCCTATTTTAAATATTTTTTCTTATTTAGAAAGCCTTGTGGAATTTTTTGCGCATATTTATTTTCACATGACCTACATACCAAGGACTTTGAACCAAACCAGGCTTTTTTTTCATAAACAGGTAAGGGTATTTTAGTCAATAATCAGTCATATTTCCATTTCCCACTTCCCTATTCTTATTCCCAATAATAGTTAGATACATATTCTCTCCCATTACTATAATAATATTCCTATCACAATCAACATGTCACTCAAAACCCCAAAATTAGAATTTTAAGAAATGTGGACGTAAAATGCAAATGGCAGATACTGTTCTGAAATGTAGTCTAACTAATATCAATTCCCTTTATCCACATCCAAATTAGTTGTCTCACATTTTACTCAAACTAATTTTGGCCTCAAATTAATAGTAAAATCCAAAAATTTATTAATTTTTAGCAGAGCTGTTGTATAACAGCTGAGCTATTTCAATGGAAATATTTTTTGGTGAAATCTCAAATTCTCGCAAGATTTGGGAATTTAAGTGACTGATTGGTCAAGACAGCAGTCACATGACTAAAGAGTGAGATTTGGTGAGACTTGGACCTTAAAGAGACTTTGGAATGTGATGTTATATTAAACAGACTTTTTGTTGCTTAAAAGTCTCTTTATAAGCATGCTTAAAGAGACTTTTTATTCATTAAAGAGACTTTGTCTTCATTGCTTAAAGACACTTTTGACTGGAAAGTCCCTTTAAGCATCCTTAATGAGACTTATGATGGTAAAATGAGATGTGCAAGAAATTTCTAGCAGATGAAACTTGTAACAGAGATATGCTCATGGTTCCAATAAGTGGAACCAGTCTTGGAACTAATGTTGGAACCAATCTTTAAGTTGTCAAAAAGATGTCAAATGTCAAATTATTGAACACCTGGACTATGGAGGAGGTTCACACAAAAAAAAATTGACATAATGAGGTTCACACATATTGACATAAATTTTAATGTCACATATCAAGATCATCAAAACTGACCAAAAATACTTTCTATGGACATTTTAAGTGCTTTTGGTCATCAAAAACCCTCAAAATGTCCATAGAAAGTATTTTTGACAAATTTTGATGACCTTCAAATGTGACATCAAAATTGACATAAATATGTGAACCTCATTGTGTCAATTTGTTTTTAGGTAGTTTAAGTTTACACTTAAACCACCTTATAACATAATGATCAGCAACTTCTTTTCGGCAATTTGAGACACTTCCCATTGGACTTTTTTTGTCAAATTTGGACTCGAGACACCTTATGACATCTCCTAGGACCCTTTTTGGTCAATTGTGGCATATGTCAATTTTGACGACTCCAGGGCCGTTCCAGTATTTTGCCCAAAATAGGGTACCTTCAGAAAATCAGTTTTCTCAATGAAGGGACAACAACTGATCAAAGTGTCTTGGGGGTTTTAGGTGGGCAGATGACTAGGCTATTTGATGGTACCATTTTTGGGGGTGCAACACACTTAGGGGGGTGCTGTGGGGCATTGAAAATAAAGGTTGTATTTTTTTGGATTTTTTGACATATTTGTGACAGCTTAAAGGGTACTTGGGATTCACCAATTTGATCAAGATTTAGGCCATAGGTGTAGCCTAGGATGTTCTAGATACGTTTATTTGGATTTTTGAATATGTCACCAATTGGCCATTTGCTGGGGCGATAAGTGTCAAATTTTTGAGATTTTTGGACATTTTGAAAAAGTGCCAAATTTCTAGAGCAATTGGTATTTGGAACTTTGATCCAAAAATTGGCATGAAGGTGTCAATCTATCTAACTCAGAAAAATAAAAATTCAAAATTTTTTCCATCAGTCAGTCTCTGAGGTATGGCCATTCGAGTAAGTGGCCATTTTTGGGCTGAAACATAAATCATCCATTTACAGCATGAAGGGTCAATGGTAGGGGTGTAGTGTCAATTGATGATTTGTGGGGGACCATTCTAGCTGCCAAATGGTACCTTTTGAGAATTTTTGTGCTTAATGGTTTTCTCGTAAATCGAGATTGTGTGAATTTTTTTTTAATTTGCCACTGCTTGTCTCATGCATGGGTTGGGAGATCAAAACTGATATGATACTGATATATACTAATGATTCTCTAAGAGTATGTAATGTCAAAATGAAAGAATTATTACCAGGGCAGAAACAGAAAGAATGTATGTTTTAATGTCATCTAGTATTGAGCAATTTAAATTATTTTTGACACAGGCAGAGGTAACAATGTTCTCTAGCTGTTCCAATAAGATTTTGGCCAAACCTAGATTTGGCACATCAGTTTATACATATTCCATGTACCACTGTATGTATCTCGGCTAATTCTGCATGGAACCTTTCCAAAATGCTACTGCCCATTCTCTATCATAAATTAACATTAATTATGCTAATTAGGAGGTCCACTGAGTGTGTTAAGGTCAATTTTTGAATATTTGAAAAATCCATTTAGATCTAGATCATGGACATGGTGGGACAAAATAGACATGTTGAATGAAGTCAATTCAGTTTGGGTGTTTCTAGATGGAGTGGGAGGCCTGCCCAGGCATATGAAAGGTACCATTGGCCCAAAAGGGTGGGCCAAAATATTAAGATTTGAAGGAATTAGAGCCATTTGAAAATTCAAAGTGAGAGGGGATGCCCAAGACAGCCATGATGGCCTCCTTAGCTATTCCCTGGCCATCCACTGACATAGCTTTTTTGTATGAACTGTGCACACATGTGACATCACTGCATCTCATTAACATAGATAATTAGACATGAATATGTAATGAGGAGCAAGGAGAGATGGGGCAGGTAGCAGACAATATTTAAAATCCATTGAAATATCCTTTAATCCAACCCATTGTGGTGGTATGGCTGTTCTAATATGTAGTACTAGTTGAGATCTATCTCCAGTTCATTTTTTATAAGAATCCATGCACTCTTAAAGACGTTATGCCCATATGCCGTATCACCCATGTACCCCATCACCCATGTGCCCCATCACCCCTGTCACCCATCTGATTTATGAATTATTATATCAATGTGTCCCATCACCCATGTACCCCATTGTCCATGTGCCCCATCACCCATGTACCCCATCACTCCAGTCCTAATCTAGATCTATGCATTTATTATGCTCATCTGGCCCGTTTCCCATGTGGGTGAGTGGGCACATGGGCAATGGGCCACATGGGTGATGGGGCAGTAATGGGTTAAAATGTCAAAAGACGTCAAATTGTCAAAAAGATGTCAAATGTCAAAAAATCAAATACCTGGACAATAGAGGAGGTTAAAAAAATAAATTGACATAGTGAGGTTCACACCTATTGATGTCAATTTTGATGTCAGATATAATGGTAACCAAAAAGACTCAAAATGTCTATAGAACATATTTTTGACCAATTTTGATCACTTTGATATGTGACATCAAAATTGATGTCAATATGTGTAAACCTCATTATGTCAATTTATTATTTTTTATTGTGAACCTCCTCCATAGTCCACATGTTTGACTATTTGACATTTGATATCTTTTTGACAACTTAACATCTTTTGACATTTTGACACATATAACTTAAACCACCTCAGCCCGTCACAGGGCTATTTTTTTTGCGAACCTCCTCCATAGTCAAGATGTTTGATTATTTGGCAATTGACATCTTTTTGACAATTTAACTTCTTTCAGTACCAACACACCCTCCCAAAGTGAAA
>JBCAUG010003528.1:0-11464 GCA_038406175.1 Haplosyllis leylae | reverse complement strand
TATGCCATAAAAACCCTTATTTGAGCAGTTTCCATAGCAACTGATCAATTAATACATTGCAGCACAATGGTAACATCAGTTGTGTTGTATATGTGAAATTTACAGTTGCCTGCTCAATTAAATTCAAAATCGACTTTATTTTACATCAATTTCAGTTTATCATTTAAATCAATCATTTATTTCAGTCATTTACTTCATTTGCTTCATGGCAGACCCTCTGATCTATTTTGAGGACTGCCACAGGAGTGTATGTAAGTATTTGTTATTTATCTTTGTTTCTGGGCAGTGTGTCATTGATGTCTGTTTTGAATGATTTTTCCCATATATTTCTATGGGGATTTTGAACAAAATAATACCTCATTGACATTCTTGTCCATAAACTTTTCAAACAAAAATAACCAAAAATTACAAAAATACCTTAAAATTTTGCAGGTATTTTTGGGTATTTTTTGGGGGGGTCTGAACTTTTTGAAACTTGGTTTTTGTACCCCTTCCAAAAATCATTTTCCACTTATCAAAATTCAAAAATTTTAACTTTTATTTTCATACCCTAATATTTTTACGTAATTTTTGATAAAATTGCGTAAACTTTTTGGGGGTGAGGTATGACATGTTTGTCATACACATTAAGCATTTAAAATTCATAAAAATGTTACAGTATGAGTGAGTGTGTGAGTGAATGTGTGTTAAACATCCTATTTTTGTAATAGGTTATTAAAATTTTGATTCCTAAATTTCATCGGGTCCACTGGACGTTAAACTCTAAAACATTAGTCGTATCTTTTACTAAAATTATCATTTGGGTCTAAGTGGGTCTAAATTAAGTACATAAGTTAAAAAAAGGGATAAAGCTTCATATTAACAGCTGGAATCCTTGTGAATTTGGGTTCTCCCAAATTAAAGTGAATATTTATTACTAAATTTCTAGAATTTAATTCTAGTATTATATTCTCTCATATATATCTGGCAATCATAAATAAATAGTATAGAATACTATTACTATTTAATACTTCAAATACTATTTAATAATTTAGTATTTAATTGTCCTATATTTATTTTGTATTGTATTTATTGTAAATTGGCAATTTGCATGTGATTTGCATTTGTAATTTGTAATTTGCATGTAATCACAATTTTGTAAATATCTATTTCTCTAGTCAGTTTATATATATTTTGTATAAATTTGTATATATCTAAATTATTTATTTCGTGTGAGTCAGTCTTAATTTTAATTGTCGTTTTATCACATCTAGTCAAGTCAGAATGTGGAACTCATTTTTGTCGACCATTAGCGGTCGGTGGGCAACGCCAGCTCCACCAAAAAGAACGCGTCCGGTGCCGAGCCCAAGAGCTCGCAACCGAAGACGGGAGCAAGTGGCGACGCCTAGAAATCCACCTCAAGCCCCTTTGGCGGCAGTAAGCGAGGATGAACGGGAAGAAGAGTATGAAGATACTCTAGAAGAAATTCCTCGAGCTACTGCAAGAGAACAAGAACCAGTAGTTGCTGATCATCAACAGGATGACAGTCTTGCAAGAAGCATCCGGGAAAATATTCAGGATTTAATAGAGAGAAGGGATGCAGTTCTTGTCAGATATGATAATCTCAGCCAATGGGAAGAAGGAGAGGAAAAGGCGGAATTAGCCGAAATACTCTCGCAAGAGGTAGTACATTTAAACAATCTGATAACAAAGGAAGAAGAGCAAGCACAAAGATTCGAAGAGGTGCATTGGTTAAATGAAGGTTTAACCAAAACCAATACAGAAGTTGTGAACCTCGCCATGGAACAACGTGAGGAGTTGGATAGAATATACCAATCCAACCGCGACCTTCAGGATTACATCGAAGGCCTGAAGAGGGAAAACGAAGAGCTAGCGGAGAGAAACATCCTCCTAGCTCAGAATTCACAACAACAACAACTCTCTCAACCATCTCTTCCGGAGGTACCGGAACAAGAACAACAAGTGTCAATGAGAGAAAAACTTCCCAATTTGCGGGAAGAGATATTTAACTTTGTGCCAAACACTGTCAACACCCGTAGAGGTGCAGCACAGTATAAGACCGCGGAACAACCTCTGAGCTTTAACACCGAGCCAGAACTTAATGTTCCAAGAAGGGTACACTTCTCCACACCATCGCAGGAGGTACCAAAAAGGGGTTCTTCTCCTATTGACAATCTAAGTACTATCCTACAGCCGAGAGTAGAGGCTGATTCTATGGACGGCAGTCCACAGTTGTCCCTACCAAGGGCATCTTTAAAACCACCTATGATGGTACCACCATCATATCAGGACATTAGTTATCACAGAAGACCAATGCCACGTCCTGCTCCACGAAAATTGGAGACGTGGGCAAAGTCTCGTCCTGAATTACGAGAAACCTCAGTGAGCCCAAACATTAGTGAACAAGCTTCGGCTCAAGCCAGTGCATTGTCAATGGCTGAGTTGACATTAGCAGCTGAATTAAAAAGGAGCAGTGAGGTTAAGTTACAAAAATTTAAAGGTGGGTATTCGGCAGATGCTGGATTGCAACTAATGTCTTTCTTGATGGACGTTGCAACCATTGTGAAAGATCGCAATCTGTCCGATTCAGAGGCTTGCTCTCTGATAAAAGACAACTGCTTGGACAAGGCGAGACGTGAGGTGGATTACTACCTTAACACCGCCGAGACAATCACTTACGACGCTTTAATAGCGCATTTGTCGGCAGCGTTTACGTCGGGCGAAGATGAGAGTTCCATCTCTCAGGAATTCTATAGTCGAGTACAAAAGACTAAAGAGACCCCCGATCAATTTGCTGACGAATTGCAGTTGTTAGCGCGAAAGTTGATTATGGTACGACCCACATTCAAGAGTTCGGTAGACGAGGTTCTTAAGAAACAATACTCGTCAGGATTAAAAGAACCAGTACAAGCCGCAATAGCCCGTTCCCAAGTGGCTATTAGTCCTGCGATGAGTTTTACGCAGTTCAGGGGACATTTAGCGAACATACTATCGCTTAGAAAAAAACCAGTGACTGGTAAAATTAACGCCAGCACTGCTGCGGTGTCAACTTCCACAGACACAACACCAGTCAGTAACGAAGATCCAAGTACTGATTCGTGGAAGTCAAGGAAAATCACGAAACAGGCCGATATAATTAAGAGCCAAACATCTAACATAAAGGCTCTATCCAGCAAATTGGACGAGTTGCTCGCACAAAATGAGCAGTACAGGGAAGTTTGTAGTCCAGAGAACATTAAAAAAGTTGTGACGAGTGCCATCCAAAGCGCACAACAAACTAAACAAGCTCCTGAAAAATCATCGCGTCCATTTTTCGGTCGTCCTCGTCCGTCACGGTGTACGGCTGGGACAGATGGTAAGACTGTACCATTAGACAGCTGTAAGTACTGTAAGGACACGGGACATTGGGTTCGTTATTGTCCCAGATTGCAGGCAAAGCTAGCGCAACAAGAACAAGACGCAGCTAAATCCACCGCCAATACTGCACCAGCAGCGGCCAAAAGGCCTCAAACAAACTTTTAACCCCTCTGCTTTCAGGGCGGAGTAGAGGTGGTAAGGTGGAATGCCCGAAAAGAACCAAGTTACCGACGACAAAGCCCAGTTTTTCTATGGATGATTTACGAGTGAATATTAGTAACATCCAAATTCCGGTTGACGTCAAGATGGAGGTAATGCGGCAAGCAGTAGCCGATTGCCCAGAAGTCAACTTGTTCGCAGCCGGTTTGCGAATACCATCTTTACTTGACTCAGGAAGTCAAATCACATTGGTGCGAGAAACTTTCTTTAATAACCATCTAAAGAATAGCATCAAACCCATCGATGGTGCTAAAGAAAACGCACATCAATGGTTCCGCATTAATGCGGCTAACCATGAAAAACTTCCTGTGTCTCAATATTTTGAGATCGACATCGATTTCTTAGGATTAAAGGTCCCGAATGTCGGATTTCTAGTCGCTACCGATCCTTACGTAGGACTAGACAAGCGTCCGCCACAGCAGTTACCAGGAGTGGTTGGATGGAACTTAATCCGATTAGCCTTTGAAGAGTTCGTTAAACTCTATGGACTGAATGCGTTGGAAAACTTCCAGTGTCCAGAAAAGTTTAATCCTTTACTTTTCTCACAACTCTGCGTATTCTATCAAGCAGAGAAAGAAAAGGCTAAAGTTGATGTCGAGTTCGCTCCAAAATCAACCAAGGAAAAACATTCACAAACGAATATGACCAGTAGTTCCGTCGAAGTTTCGGACGAAGCATCTTTAGCTAAAAAAAACCTTCAAAATACCTTTAGTGAGGATTACTTAGGTACAGTAAAAGTGGGAGACAATCATAGTCCCATTTGCATACCAGCTAATTCAGCCCTAACTGTGCAAGGTTATAACTCCAAAATACCAGCCAATAAGGAGTGTTTGTTAGAAAAGGCTGAAAATAACAACTTACCATTAGGTATTGTGGTTAATAGTACCTTTGTCAAAACCACCAGATCTAGGCAAATACCAGTTATTTTAATCAACACCAACTCATATAATGTCTGGATCAGGCAACCTCTTCTCGCTGGAGAGCTGTTTGAAGCTTCCCATAGTTCATGGGAGCATGAGACAGTCATATATCAAGATCAAAGCAGCGGAGAAATAAAGGTAGGTTTTCAACCTGTACCGAATGAGGAGATAAGATCAGAAATCTTCGCAGCTCAGGTTGAACGGGAAAGGGAAGAGCAGAAAGACCAAAAGGAAACAGGCCCAGAACATCAGGATGAAAAACCTAAATTTGGAAAGAGGCCTGATACATCATCTCCTGATTTCGACTTTCAACAGGAGTGTAAGCGGTTACCATTCCCGTTTAATTTAAATAAAGATGCTCCGTTTACTCCGGAACAACAAAAAAGATTCATTGATATGATTTACGACAACGAGAGCGTATTCTCTCTACATGATGAGGATTTAGGGTTTTGTGACAAAATTAAGCACACAATCCCTACAACCACAGATAGACCTGTATATCTACCTCATCGAACAATTCCTGTTCAGTTACAGGCAGAAGTCAGGAAATGTTTGGATACTTGGCAACGCCAAGGTATCATAAGACCAAGTAGATCGCCATACGCTTCGCAGGTCGTAATCGTAAGAAAGAAGAGTGGAGAGATTAGGTTGTGCATCGATTTTCGAGCACTAAACAAAGTCTCAAGAAGGGATTCATTTCCATTACCTCGAGTGGAAGAAGCATTGCAGGCAGTACAATCAGCCATTTGGTTTACATGCTTCGACTTAGCTCAAGGCTATTTACAACTAGCCATGGAAGAATCCGATATATTTAAAACAGCATTTCGTGCAGGTTCATCAGGACTGTTCGAATTCACCCGAATGCCATTTGGTCTGTCAAATGCGGGTGCAAGTTTTTGCAGACTGATGGAAATGTGCATTGGAGACCAGCAGTTTGTCACTCTACTATTCTATCTAGATGACATCTGTGTATTTGCGTCAACCATCGACGACATGTTAGATAGAATTGAGTTGGTCTTCCAGAGGCTTAAAAATTTCAACCTTAAAATTAAGCCTAAAAAGTCATATTACTTTCAAACAAAAGCTGTTTTCCTTGGGCATGTTTTATCAGCAGAAGGGATATCACCAAATCCGGATAAGGTCGAAAAGATCAAAGATTGGCCTATCCCTACAACTGCCAAACAAGTGCATTCCTTCATAGGACTTGCATCGTACTACAGGCGGTTTATCCCTAAATTTGCTGCAATTGCGCAACCCCTCCATGCACTGATCGGTCCAGTTGCCACGAAGAAGAAAACCAAGGGCAAATTGTCCAACCTTCGTGATGTACCACCATTTGAGTGGACCGAACACTGTCAAGCAGCGTTTGACAAGCTCAAACTCGCACTGACCACTGCTCCAGTTCTAGGATACCCGAACTATTCCAAACCTTTTATGTTGGAAACCGATGCCAGTCTAAAAGGCTTAGGTGCTGTTCTATCCCAAAGGTTAGACGATGGCGAAGTTAAACCCATCGCCTATGCAAGTCGGGCTCTCCGTCCTGGAGAAAAATCTATGCAAAATTATAGCTCCTCGAAGCTAGAATTGCTTGCATTAAAATGGGCAGTGTGCGAAAAGTTTCGAGACTACTTATTGGGATCCAAATTTACAGTTTATACTGACAACAATCCCTTAGTCTACGTTCAAACGAGTAAGCTAGGCGCTGCACAAATACGATGGCTTAGTGAGTTAGCTCTGTTCGACTTCGATATCAAATATCGAACAGGGAGAACTAACAAAGTCGCGGACGCGCTAAGTCGCAGATCCCATCCCGATAATTCGGACTCAGACTCTGATTCTGACGATGAAGAGTACCAAGTCATATCGTACACGAATATGTGTGACCTGTTGGATCATCATTTGGATTCAACCAAAATTCCACGTGAAGTTAAACTTCAAATTCAATCAGTGGAAATGGAGTTAGAGGAAATTAACACCAAACCAATATCAGTCGGTGTTTCCGAAATTAACATCTTTCCTCGTGTTGATCCAGCGACAATGGCTGAACAACAACAAAAGGATACACAACTATCATTAGTTTATTCTATGGTAGAAGATGGTCGTAAACCAACACTATCGGCCATAAGAAAGGTAAAATCAAAATATGTCCGTCGATTATTGTTACAATTCGATCGACTTGTTTTAAAACAGGGCGTATTGCATCGTTTGTACTTCAACAACGATGAAGAACATCATCAATTGGTTCTACCTATTAAGTATCGCCAGCCAGTCATGGAAATGATACATGATGACATGGGTCACCAATCCACGGAACGTACGATTGAACTAGTCCGTGAGCATTGTTATTGGCCCAATATGGCTCAAGATGTAGACCACTGGATTTCCACATGCCAACGGTGTATAACATCAAAAGGCTACTATACTGGACCTAATACCAAACAAGGTTCATTAATTGCCCATAATCCTATGGATTTGGTTTGTATCGACTTTACCAAAGTTGATCCATCCAAGGATGGCAAGGAGAATGTTTTGGTGTTAACCGATGTGTTCTCAAAATTTAGCCAAGCCTTTGTTACCACCAATCAAAAGGCACAAACCGTGGCCAAAATCCTAGTGGATAAATGGTTCCATGTTTATGGAATACCAGCTCGATTGCATAGTGATCGAGGCAAGTCCTTCGATAACGAGATCATTAATTCGCTATGCAAAATGTACGGCATTAAAAAATCTATGACCACGCCATACAATCCACGTGGTAATGCTCAGTGTGAGCGTTTCAACCGTACAATGTTTGGCTTGCTTAAAACGTTAAGCAAAGAGCAAAAGGCTAATTGGCCAGCTCATTTACCATCTTTAACGTTTGCCTACAATGCTACGCCGCATTCAACCACAGGTTTTCAACCTTATGAGTTAATGTTTGGGCGTAAAGCTCCTACCCCATGTGACAGTTGGCTGGGACTTTCCGAGTATAATGACTCTCAGTCCACATCTAAATCAGCATGGGTAAGTCAACAGCAAGAGCTTATTTTAGCAGCCAACAAACGAGCTTTAAAGCACATCAAAGCCTCGGCTAAAACAAGCGCCGACAGGGTTGGAGGATCAGACTTAAAAATACCAGTTGGGAATTTGGTACTACTGCGAGACCATCCCGAAGGTCGAAATAAAATACAGGATAATTTTAAATCAGACCTGTATGTGGTGCAAGACCATCATCCTGATCCAAATGTTTATTACATCAAATTACTAAGTGGATCAAGTAATATCAAAGTGGTCAATCGGCGCCAATTATACGATCTTCGTCGATCGCAGCCAGCATCAGATGTCTCTGAAACAGCTGAGACCAAGGATGAAGGGGACGAAGATGTTGGTCCACCAATCCCAAAATATCAACCCAAGAAACAAAACTTGGGGTCCGTAACAACCCCCGTCATCACTCATCGATACCATACCAGATCAAAAGGACCTGTTGTCCATAGCATCAGGACACATATGGATGTGGAACAGGAAATTCCATCTAATATGGAAATTGCTTACCTGTAGTAACAACATGGTAATTTATAGTGTGAACGGCGGTCTGTTGCTCTTTAGTGACTGTACTACTTTCACATAAATTTCATTTTTGTTAATTGAACATCCATAAAAGTCGGTCTTCATCTGTAGGTATCATAAAAGACAGACAGACAACTCAAGGGGAAAATAAAAAGATACACATACAATGCCAATTTGATAGTTTGTAAATTTTGACCCGAGGGGACAACGGATGATCTACGGGTCCAGCCCCATTTGGAGATGGGTCATCACTGGTCCTGTGGGGATTCTGTTGGGGAATTGTTCCATCAGTGGAGTAGGCTTTTAGTGGTTCCTCTTTCCCTCTGCCGGGAAGGGACACTTTAGCTGAACCATTGGGTATAAGTGATGGAATGACGATAGAAAATCCCCGGAATGGGTGTACTAAGCGTGAATGTACCCTTGAGAGTTGATTTACTAACGTCAACGATTGGTTAGAATTGTATGGTAATTTTATTCCGTAACGAGTTTGTCTGTCAAAACATAGAAGTATTTACTATTGGGGAATTAAAAAATAGAGTGTTATAAAAATTCTAAAAAATTATTCCTACGTAAGATACTTCATTTGTACATTTGTTATGTTGAAATTTTATATTTTGTTCACTATATTTATCTTTCATTAAGATATTGTGAACTAATAATTTTCAACATAGTAGTTTGTATACTTTATTTAATGCACTTTGGTGATAAGAGTTATAGCCATTTAAGTTTTCACGAACTGGGCATAATCTCTTTGTTATACTTTCACAGTTTGCACCATTTGTGTATAAATATTTGTGGCTTTTGTATATTTAAGCCAATTTAACAATATATTTCATTTCATCTCATCATTTCATCATGGTTTGTGACGACATTTCAATAACATCTCATGTCGCACAAAACTTTTTGGGGGTGTGTGTTACCGTGAGTAACATACGTAACATACGTAATTACATACGTAATTTATTTATTTTGTTATTTCATATTTTGAGCAAAGCACCGCTCATTAATTTATCAATTTGATAGCAACTGTTTTGCAGATTTAAATAATTACGGAAAGGAGAGCCACAATGTATTATCGATGGTTGCTCTTCTTTGGTGATTTCTTATTTGTCTGCATACGGTTGTATCAAATATCATTTAATAATGTTTCATCCTTTGAGGCATTTGCAAAATAACCAATAATACCCGAAAGGGCCTCCTTATCTTTAATGCACTGGCCAGGTAAGTACACAAGGGTAAGGTGGGAGTTGCTTAGCAACTGCCAAGCTAAGCACAAAGCTTCCCCTTATGCATTAGCCAGGCATTGCCACCTTAGACTCCATACAGATAACATCAAATATTTTCAACCAAGATCTCAGAAGAAATAATGTTTAATTTCAACTAAGGAGTCACAGGAGAGAGCCCAAATACCATCAAGGGTATGTATAATTTTTCCTGTAATTTTTCCATGCATTTTTAATGGCGTTTTTGCAGGAAAACTTGTATTTTTGTTAATTTAGTTATTTTATATAATTTTGCAAATCCTTCAAGGATTTAACTACCCATATATTAGACTTGTATTAGACGGTAATAAGACACATTTTCATGTATATTTTATGCATTTTCGATGTCTTATTAGTGTCTGATACATACTAAGTTTGACTTAGAATATTTTTACCCAAATTCGTCCTTTCTTCTCTCTATCTGAGAGGGTTAGTAGTACGTTTTTACTTAGTTTTAAATGTAATTACAATAGTATCATAAGCATTTATTCATTTCATCTTGTTTTGTTAGGCTCCCTGTGCTGGTTTGTTACATTCCCATGTAACATCATAACATCTTTGCAAACCGGTACAGGAAGGTTGGCAATCCAGCCTGCAGCTGATAATATGGAGGTACAATTCGTTTTACTTCTTGTTAATCTCCCTATTTAAGTTGCATGCATTCATTATTTTATCCTGTAAATATTGTATATCCATTGTTTTAGCTGATTTGCACGGAAATGCGTAAATGTGCGTGCGTGCGTGCGTGCGTGCGTGCGTGGGTGCGTGTATATATGTGTGTATGTGTGAGCGAGTATGGAACAAATATGGGTGCTATAATAATTATAATAAGTATTTAATGTATTTTCTTTGCAATTTTGTAGCTTTATTGATACATCGAGGGAAGGGTAAAGAGTTTAGGGTCAAAATTATTTGTCATACTGTTATTTATTTGTTTTATATCCACCATAAGTGTAACGTTAATGTAATAAAAATAAGTAATAATTAAATTTACTTGTATTATCGTTCTCTATTCATCATGGGTAATGCACTGGTTTCTCGGATTGCAGTTACGTTTATCAATAAGTGTTTAAAATAGGCGTTTCGTTACGTTTATTTAAGTATTAAGTTCCGTTTATAAATGTCAGCTATAGACATCTATTTGTTAAGTATATGATAAACGTTTTCGTTAGGTAACAATAATTATCAGCAGGATATGCCCGCTGCTGCCACAAGTGTGTAGCCCTGCATGGGCCACCATGTACTGTGAGCCTCAAGGGAGGTGAAGTCTCAGCACCGGCTGGGATGTGCCTTTGAGGCGGGGATGGCAGTGGAGGCAGAGGTGGATTCTCGGCATTTAATTCTGCCTCCCAGTCAGAATCTTCTTGTGGTAGTGGCATTGGTGCTATGTCTCCCCAATCTTCTTCATATTCTCTCGGTGTATAACTTGGTAGGCTTGATTCCATTGAATTTTGATAGGAATTTTGAATTTCTTTTGTTACTTTGGGAGCCGAAGTTTTCTTGGCAATCTGTTTAATTCTGGCAAGCACTGGTTTCTTTGTTTTATCTTTGGCTAGTGCTGATACAGAGGTGTCTGGTGTGATAGGGGCTGGTACTAGATCCAAAACTAACTGCGGGAAGCTTTGATTATTTTCTGTGATGTCAAAAAGATCATCCTCTTCTGGATTTACCTCAAGTTGAATGATATCTTGCTCCAGATTTGCTTTTTGAGTCTTTTTGGATATAGACTCAGCCAGTGGAAATTCTGATTGTGTTTCTTTTGTTTTAGGTTGAATGACTGAATTGAGGATGAGTTTAGCATGAGAGTCAGTAACTAGCACCAGTTCAGATTTTAATTTCTGAATTTCCTTGCCAATATCTTTTAATTTTTCTGTGATACTATTGTCTTGGCAAGATTTAAGCAATTCGGTGATTTGATTGCCACATTGTTTGTGAAGCCTTGCAAAAGTGACTATTAAGTTTCTATAGCATTGGTTTTGGGATTTTACCAATTTACTAAGGTATATTAGGGATTTTAACTGGCTATTTTTAATGGCATCCAAAATCAGGCCGTAAGTCTGAACCTTAGTAATCTTATGAAAATTTTGGTACTTGCGAATAATTTAATGGATTTCGGCCCCTAAAATAGTAGATTGCACTAAAGGATGTTCATCTTCT
>JBCAUG010003517.1:0-11464 GCA_038406175.1 Haplosyllis leylae | reverse complement strand
CCAGGCCATGGGACTGAGTACCCCCTGGCCATGGGACTGAGTACCCCCCCCCCAGCTGTGGGCCTTAGAACCCCCCCTCTGGAGACAGATCCCCCGGACAGACCCCTTGGCTATGTGTATGAATCAATGTGGCCATCTTCTTTCAAAATTTCCGTTGTGTGTATAAAAGTTTTATTTGACTTGGTATATAATGAACATTAGAAAGAACAGTAGCAGCATAGAAAATATGATGTTGGGCCACGTGGGTCTAGCAAGTTGAGTGAATCAACATGCGATTCCTTCAAAAAAAGGCCCTTTCCTCTAATGGCAGTAGTAGTGATGGCTTACCCTGGTCCCTTGATTCTTTTTATGTGTTACGTTTTGAAAATTATTTCAGGTGAAAATAAATTTGCAATAATCATGCACATTAATAGGCGGGAATGTTACTTGGAAAGCATATTTAATCATTTCAATATGGTTATAAAAATATCTATTAATTAATATTTTCTGCACATGGAAAAATGGCAATCTAGTTTACTATTGAAATAGACATGGTTAACTGCGACATTTGTGATTACGTGTGCTCAAACTGCTTATTATAATGTCAGTCGCTGTCCAGAATATACTTTTGAAATTGACCCTGGTCTCTCGTACTTACTTGTCACCAAACGAACCGAGCCACTCGTGCTCATCACCCCACGGATTACGCACACGTATCATTGGTAAGTTTCCTTTCACATTCGGAGTTTGAATTTTAACCTAATGATAGAAAAGAAAAGTGAAGTTCGTTTGTATACTTTCATAATATTCAAACGTTTTTCTGCCGGAAGAATAGTAAAGAAAAAACAACAGAACTTTCCCACATAATTTTGCCTTTTAAATCCAAATGGGTCTAAGTAATATTGACTTTAATAAAAAAAACAACAACAGAAATTCCCACACAAAATGTAATTTTTTTAGTTTCAAATGAATCTGTGATACTGACGTACCATCTTCACACTTGTGATACTGTAAGCGTGACCTATGATGAGTCCATTGTCCAGCCGAGCCTCCATCTGGTCCGGAGAAGCCTGCAATAATACTATGGGTTACACAGTTGATCTATAGAAAGTCCACAGCTGATCGCTTAATTTGTGGAAGTTCGTGAAAGAGTGAAAACAATGTGAAACAATGTGAAGTTCTAATACTTAGTACTCTTTGATTTGATTCTTACATCAATGGAGCACCCCATCAGGGCTCCCTTTCTTTGCGCTTTGTAGCAAGTCTTGAAGAGATTCTTAACTGTCTCATCTTTGATAACAATTCTCTCAGTAATTCCACCAGTGAAGTCAGTTAAAGCTTCACTTGTCAGTCCACCTTGTAGGGCTTCATAGCTTCCGCACATCCTGGTCAAATACAAGAAAAGTTCACAAATTTCATTCAATAATATATGACCCAGCAAAATGCATTTGAAGTGCTCAATAGAACAATCATTTCCTTGCGTAGAGACATCTGTTTGCAGTCACATGACCTGGCACTAAATTTAATTTTTTTACCCTCTGTCTTTTTCATTTCCTCACCACCTACTTGGCATATGCTTTCTCGAGAAGCGCTGACCAAAATTCATTCCTCTCATCAGAATGCATGTAGATGAGGCTGCCTCCGGAGCAGGGTAACCTGTCATCAATAATCACCTCAACCCAACGACCATACTGCCAGATTTCAAATCGGAAGATACCTGCAGTAAATATATACAAATGCAGTCAATCAGTCAGAATTGGCTTGCTGGTCTCGAACCTGAAAGCTTTTGGCTTCCTGGCCCAGATTGGTCAGTAAAAAAATGGATAATATATCACCTTTTCCCCTTAACTTTGAAAGTAGCCATACCTGCGTACTCATCAGTGAAGTTCTGGTCGGGTGGGATGACACGGTGGAGCAACTTCTCATTGGTTGACAGACAGGCCACCGCAGCCAATAGCCAACAATCACCTGAATAAAAATCAAAATCATTTATGTATATAATATGTACACCAACAAACAGTGTCTGAAAAAGTTCAAAGCATTGTTTTCTTCACATTTTAAAAAATAAGAGAGTATTAAAAGGGAAAATTAAATCACACAAGTCTCGTCACACGTACACAATATGCCTGGACTTTCTTACCTAATGCCCCTTGGTTAATATCCATCCGATTCGCACCATCGACAAAAAGTTGAGGGTCACCACATATCTCCTGCAACAATAATTACCTTGTTTATGACATGCACATACAAACGTCTTTTTAATTTACTATTTTGAATTTGAAATTGTCTTTTCTAGCGTTTCTTAACACTGAACACACCCCCGGTCTAAGCCACTCAATGTCCGGGTACTGGGAGGGAGGAGTCTCAAAGAACAGCGACGGATCCTCTGCTGGGAATTCTGGATCCTCCCACAGACACCCGTTAGCTACACACTCATCCTGCAAATTACAAAAATTACACAGGTAAAGACAAACATGAAAACACCTGATGTGGATATTTCTATACGGCTCAGTTTGACACTTACTGACTTTGGGCAGAACACAAAAGACTAGACGGTAAAATCACATAGGTTGACGGTTGGTGAAAATTATCAAAATGTATAACTGAATGTCCCCCCCCCCCAACTCCATTATTCAATCTCTGTGAAAAAAATACTTTTTCAGGGTGAAACATAAGTACGAACATCACCAAGGTGAAGGCAAATTTTATGGAAGAGAGATTTGTCAAACATTTCACAATTAGCACACAATCCTGGAACGAGGGTATTTCTTCTCCACACCAACAAATTATATCTTTTTTCATGCACTTGGAGATACATTAAGTTTCTATTCTTGATTCAGGAATCAATTTTGGAATGGATAACCTAGATCACTTTCATTAGAAATTAAATAAATCGAATTTTATTTTGTAAATAATAATTGTTGGAAGTATAATGTCACTTGTACGGAGTAGCGAATAGTACATTTAATTCGATTTGTTAAATGGGATATAGTTATGCACATTTTGTTCTTTTATTTCAGGAGCTTCACACGAGATAATTTATTTACACAACACCATCATCAAATTGTTATTGAACTTAAATGTAATTTACCACAACATCTTTATAGTTGAGAGGTTTCTTCTGCAAAATGTTAAAATAATGACATGGACTAAAATTTGTCAACCCACAAGAGAAAGGTTTATGGGAAAAAAAATAAGATTTATATATTCATAAATCCAACAAAATGATACAACACAAAAATGGCAACAATAAGTAAAGATTGAGAAGGTGCAATAGGTTGTAAAATATGAATTCACGAATGAGTAGATATAATGGTGGTACTTTAATTTTAATGATCAACTTTGAAGGGGCAATTGTATGAATTCTGCCCATATGGACCGTAGATTTAACGCACACCATTTGCACGTACTTTAACAGGTGATGCATTTGTTTTCTGCTTGATCAAAGAACAAATCTTAATACATCACAGAACAAAGAGGTTATGTTTTTTACTTGAAGCCTGTTTTGTAGCAAATATGATTTAAACGTTAATTTACCTTGATTTCATCGTATCCTTGTCCCTCTTCTGAAGTGAAGATCCTCTGTCGACCTGAACCACGACCAGTGTCACGCACAGTCGATCTAAGGTGACAGCAAAAATGTTCATTGAAAATCATTGAAATACAGTAAACGCCTTTGCATCGGTGACTGACCACGTCACCCTTGAATGAAATGACTACTGGATGATACCATGGGCGAGTTTCATAATTACGGAGTTTTTGATGATTGAAAGCAGAAAGGAAATAATGTGAGCAAAAAATTGAAAAGACAAAATATTTATTAACTATTAGATCAATGATTAATGCATAACTCAGATATATTGCATGCAAACAAAGTTATGCACGCACACGTTTCTCCACTCAAACACATTAAACATTTTTCCTTTTCTTTCAATACTTTTGTTTTAGATATGTGTAATGAAAAGAAAAAACTCAAAAAGTGCAAGGCAAGTTGTGAAACAATTGTGGAACCACGTCGTTAAATTATACTAAATGCACAAATGAAGAACAATGAAAGAAGAAGCGCAACAGTTAAAAGCACAAGAACAATAAATATCTGAAGAGAAAAAATTCTGTTATCTGAAAGAAATATCCATTATTATTTCTTTCAAATGCAAACTCTGAAAACTTCAAAACCATTGAACTCTGAACACCATTAGTGTGAAGTCAGTCGGGGGTTGGTACACACGGAAGGTGTACGCTCACCTAAATCTGTCTCTAGAAATACTGCTGTCTTTGCCAAAGGGTGACCAGCCCTTAACGTAACGCTTAAAGCCACCTTCTGCATGGCGGCGAAAATCATCAAAACCCCCAAAACCACCGCCACCACCAAATTCACCAAAACCACCCCCGAAATCGCCTCCAAAACCGCCAGCACCACCGCCGCCGCCTCGCCCTGTATCGAAAAAGGGGTCGTCGAAGCCAAATTTGGTCGTGGCTGCCGTTTCCTGTTTTTCTTCGTCTTGTTTCTTGCTGCCGTAGATAAGGATTATCTTACGTTTATGCTACTCTTTAGAAATACTAGAAAATAAAATGAGCTAGCTTTATTCGTGATTTTGAAGCGTAATTATCCAAGTGTATGATACATTGACAGACAGACATACCAACATACTGATTACTAGGCATTGATTGCTAAGCAGGCAAGCTCACGTATTGACAGACAGACTGATGGGAAGCTAGACTTTTTCTCCAAGCCGATAAAAAAGACAGGATCTCACCTTGTGCTTGAACTATCGGGACTGTCGAATGGTGACCATCCTTTGGTGTATTTGCGGAACTGTTTGTTCGCTTGCTTCTTGAAGAAACTAAAACTCATCTTGTTTCAGAATCTAATCGACAACCTGCAATGAAAGTGTAAAAACTGTGTTTGACGTCTAGTTAGATCCCAGTAAACACTAATTTTTGTTATTCAACAAGATCTCAAGATCCCACGCAAGGGTTAATCTCCATATTTGCCTTAAACAGTGTCAGTAGCCGAAAACGCAACTCTCCGCAACACATGGTAAAGGAGTAGTAACAGTATGAAATGATCTGGTATTAGTTTTGAAAAAGAAAGTTAGCAACAGATAAAACTCCAAACTCCTAGTTGTAATTTACCAATTTGTACGGTAATGTTGACTTACCAGTGTTAACCGAAAAAAATTTCCATTGATTTCGGCAGAAATTGTAAGTACACATATTTATTGTTGCACATTTGCAGTCATGATCAGTTTTGCAACTTGCACTACACAAAAACGACCTAGCGCGACAATCGAGAGTACGTTTGCATATTATTATTGGAAAATAGCGCTCTGTTAAACAATATAATAACAACTCGAAGTGGAACACCAAATAATGAACAAATTCTGTTGGCACTTTCTAATAGGCCATTAGAAATCGTAAATTCTTTTTTATTGGTGTAGATGTACATTATTCAGACACACAAATTTGTACATAAAAATAACAATTTTATCTAAATTCCTGAGTTAAGTAACACTGTCTAAAAAGTATCCGTAAGAGGTGAACAATGACACTGAGCTACCAAAATGGCTTAATATATTGAAGAGAAACTAAAGTATCCCGCATAAAGTGCAAATCAGCAATTTGAATATTCTTGTGTATGCTAATCATATGGCTCTTCTCCAATTCCTGAAGCAAGTACGGTATTATCAACAACTTTTGCTGTTTACTTCATCCACGGTTATCTTCACCATGTGATTCCCTTCAATCACAGGTTGTACTTTCCACTGACTGGGACAAGTCAATACCAAGTAACCCTTCTTTGTAGACTGTTTCAAAATAATGTTATCATTTTGTGTGCATTTCGCATCAGATCCACGTTTCATTATAATTGAGCAGGAAGGCAAGATTTAACTAATTAAAGAGAAATGCGACTGTAGTTAAAAGCACATACGGTAAAGGAAAAGCACAACTAAACAGAAAAGAAATGCAATGCAAAATTCTTTTGCATGCAGTTTTACTCGGGATAAAAATATATCTGAAGAGTTCTTTTTTCTTTGTTGTGGCCAAACTCTTCTTCTCTTTGTACCAGCCACACAGTTGTCGAAACACGATCTGAAATAACATCGTCCATTGATTTGTCTTCAGCATACGATCCAAAATAGTGCTGCATGGTATGCAATATGTGCGTGTGTGTATGTTTGTGTACA
This sequence comes from Haplosyllis leylae, assembly GCA_038406175.1. Classification (NCBI taxonomy): domain Eukaryota; kingdom Metazoa; phylum Annelida; class Polychaeta; order Phyllodocida; family Syllidae; genus Haplosyllis; species Haplosyllis leylae. Next base: position 5,297 of record JBCAUG010003517.1, on the reverse strand, counting down.
TGTATGGGTTGATACCTAATTGCAGCGGATGCGCCATCCCAGGAACCGGGCCCTTGAAGTCTGTACTGGGCTGGTAAACAAGGTCCGAAGAAGCACCGTAAAGCAAGACCCCAGTCTCTTTTTGCTAACTGCCATAGGTTCGGTTTGGCTTCAATTAGTTCGGCTATTTCATCCATGTACTGAATCCAGTATGTCTGAGAGAAAGTGTCAATATCGTCAGCATCTCATTTTTTTACGTCTATTGAAGGCATCTACTTGTGTACAACTCAGTAATTACCTGTAACTTGTGTCTTCTTGATTCCACATATTGTTTTGTCATAGCCCTTCGTTTCGTGTCAATGTCTTCTAGCATTTGGCTTTTACTGGGAAGTTTACATTTACCTAAAATTAACCAAATACACTAACATTTGGAAGATAATAATAAGATGATAATATGAACAGTAAATCGAATGAACTTATATTGGAAGGGATTCTTTTTACTCTGTAAAATCCTGATACCATATTAAAATGAAAAATAATTTACCACTAAAAACACGGGTGATCCATCTGGCCTGCATTTCTGCAATAGGAATGACTGAACCTATGGCCTGTACATGTCCTACTATGGCCAGAGCTGGATGGCAATGGTTCGGTGGAAATGCATATTTATATAAGTCTGTGTCGTTGTCATTCATATTTAGAACTGATTCATCTAACATCCTATATTGGTAGCTGTAACCAGTAGCAATGATTATAACGTCAATATCTTCCTAAAACAAAAGAAAAATTTCTCAATCAATTAAAATATTAAATTTTGCACTTGTTCTGTTGTAAAAAAGCAAATGTTCATCTGGAAGTTTCCCTCCCCAATTTCTAAACGTTTTATTTTCCATTGCATCTGTTATGTTTTCAATAAAGTCCTAACATTTCTGCTTCTCCACAACAAAACACAACTCTTTAATTACCAATGTAGCATCAGCGAACAAAACACCATCTTCAGCCACCGTAGCAATTTCGGGTCGAACCTGTACTGTTCCAGTCATGATTCGGTATGGAAGTTCGTCATTTATAGTGGGATGAGCCTCCAGCGCTCTGCAACGGGGACATGTATGTTTTGGAAAGTTTCATGAAATTAATTGAAAAATATTACTAAAGACCATTTGAAGAACTTGCCTGTGCTCAGCTTGTACTCCATAGTTACGATGATCAAATCTGAAATTCGCCATCAATTCTATCATTTTCTGCAGCCAATTATGAGGCAGTGAAAACAGAAACCTAAAAGAACCACAAATAAAGCAGATTGCAAAAGTCATCGGGTTCAAAATATACATAAATGCTGTCAGTGCAATTAAATAAAACATTACAAGCCAATGCAGCAGGTCTCAACATGAAAATTTATTGATGTTTTCCTGACTTTCATTTTGTACTTGCTGAAATCATAAAATGCATGAAGGTGTTACTATTAGAAGGGGAATGAACTTCACACCTGGAATTAGCGAGCGCATCGGCCGGGTAACCGAGGGGTCCCATCCGACTGATGATCCAGGCCCCGCGGCGGGTACTCATGAACACTTTCTTGGCTGTTCTGCTCACATCAACGGCAATGTCCACAGCTGAATTGCCCATACCTAGGAAAGATCGAAAATAGTTCTGTTACGGGGTTAACAGGGTACTTTAGGCTATGCTCGGTCATGCAATTTAGTCGTGAACTCATGTCTTCAAAATTAAATACAATCTCTACTTATAATACAAATTAAACCTTACACATTTTGTGAAGATTTGAAAAGGATTGAAATCACTTTCAGCGTGAAACCTATTGTTCTAAGAGGGCTTTCTTTTTCGAGAATGCCCTCGAGACAGTATTGTGCCCAATCAAACACCTTCATTGTTGTGGCCAACAAGAAGCAAGGAAGACATGCTCAGTGAGCAAGACACAGTGTGACAAAGGTCACTGTACTGAAAGGCAAGCACATGGTTATAAAATTAGGGAAAATTTCACATACATTTCATGGTCTACTTAGGTCATTTTTTTCGCAGAAAATACCAATTCCATTGATTAGATTTTTTAACATGATGTAGCTGACACTGTCCTCAAAATATTTCACTGTATAAGGTACCTTGCGTTTACTCCGGAAAGGCATTAAAATTAGATTTTCTAAATTTAGAAAAAAATCGCGAAAATTTCACCTCATGATGAGCCTCGTTCTGAACAGCAAGCCAGCATCTCTCAACCAATAGCAACGCTCCTTTCAGGTCATGTCACCAAAACAATCAATTTGGGGAAGAAGGTGATGGCGGCGTGTAGTGAAAAATCTGATTATTTGCACGCAAATTTAGGCCACTTAAATGCATCATACATCCAGAAAATCACTGTCTGTGAGGTCCTCGTGACTTGCCCAAGAAGATGCCATGCTGTTTGAAGGCTTCCCAAATAGTAATCCGCAGTGAAATATTCCATCAATCTGAGTCATTAGATCTAGATCAGTGGCATGTCTCTTCACTTCGAAAACCAAGCAAGAAATGAAGCACGGAATGCACATCAAACCACGTGTTACCACTGTACTGAGTAAGAATTTACATAGTTATTGTCTTCAAGAAAAAGCACCCGCCAGAATCAATGAAGCAAGAAGACAGACCATGACAATCAAGTCCGGGGTAAGCCTTTCATTCATGCATTTAAATGGCCTCCTATTCATAGATCAAGCCCATTCATAGATCAATTGAGGTCTAATAGCAATTAAATGGTCGTGATTTCCATCAGATAAATCCCTCAGTGTAGGCATTCTCTTCAAGAATGCCCTTACCTCGTGATTTATCTTTATAAGAAATTCAGGTTTAAAATATCAAATCTCAAGAATGAATGCCTTGGCTATAAAATTATACCAATTTTATGCAGAATTATTTAAATCGTGTCAGCAAAATATTAATTTGAAATATTAATTTTAACCTTAACTTTTAAGTTTAGTTAATCATTAAATCATTGTATAGCATGACAGTTTTTCTTTTAAGAATTTTTCTTAATTTTAATCTACTTTACTGACTATACTGCAGGAATGTATTGTTTAAGAATGCTTTTCCTCTTTGGCGTATCACTTGGCTGAAAACACTTAAATTTACGTGCAAACATGATGAAAAAAGCCCACTACAAAGACGACCAAGCACAGCGACATATTGGGTATTTGACAACTTACTTCTACATTGGGGCAGTGCAGACCAGCGTCCGTTCTGACAGGTGATTGTACCGCCGCCCTCGTAACAAAACGCGCACGTGTATGATACTGTTCTACCCTCAGAGAAGTCAGTACCCGTCCGAGTACCAAAGTTAATCTGACCAGGATCACCACAGTTCACCGCTACAACAGAAATAGAACCAATCTGGATGAAATAAGAGAAGTCGCAATTTCCAGTGTTGATACATTTCAATTTGCTTACAAAAATTCCTGTGGGATGAATCTATCTTTAATTTTAATTTCTTTTAATTTTCCATTACTTTAACTAACTTTGGTTTTGTGGTTGATGAATTGGTAGAACTGGTGAAAGTTACATTGTGTAGAATTTGATTTTGGTTCTTGATGTAAAATTCTGTAGGGTGATAGCATTTACATTACGGATTTAGACTGCAAACCGAATGGCTGCATTGTGCTATGTATGACTTTTCATACTGTAGAAGGTCCGATCCCAACTACAGGAAATCTGATAGGAATCGGGATCAGAGTGTAGTAATATTGAAGTGAATGAATAATTTTGAATTGGTAATTGTTGCGTCTGATGATCAAAGTGTCTGATGATTAAAGTGTCAGCATTTGTGGCATGTTGTGACAGGTGTCACCTGAAAGCATCCAAACTTAAGGGAAGACAATGGGGACAATGCATTGACACATTCCTGGCATGCCCAGGAAAGCCTTTAAATAGAGATGGTAAATTATGAGAAGTCAGTTCAAGATGTAACCACAACAGAGAAGTACTTGCACTTTGTGCATTTGTGTGTTTTAGTTTGTGTAGATATATATGTTTGCTGTGTGAAATAAATAGGAAACTGAAACTACAAAATGCTTCGAGTAATGTGTCCAACTTACAGTTAGAACCTGGACTTTCAAGGAGAAACCAAACTTCGTTTCTCTACACTGGAGCCACCAGCCACACAGACCTGCTGGCCAACACAAGGCTTTCCCTCCGTCTATCACAGCAACCCAGCGAGCCAGCGCAAGGCCCTTCCACGTTGGTATTGCTCACATCAGGATGTGCCTAGACCAATTTTCAGGTCAGGAAGACCATCGCAAGGGGTGCCTCAGCCGACCACCACCTTCCCATCACAACACTCCAGAGACCTTCACAGTTGAAGCAGAGACATTCCCGTTGACAGCCAGCACCCTCCCCGGTAAAAGCCCCTTTCTACTCGGAGGGTCTTCACCATTAATCCAGCATGACAAATAGGCATAGTGTGGCAAACCTGCGCCTGAGCTTCCCCACCTGGGCCAAAGACACTGGAGAGCAGATTGGCATCTTGCTGACCAACACAGACCTGCCTGCCTATCATAGGAATCCAAGGGACCAGTGCAAGGCCCTTCAAAGGACAGACAGAATTGGCCTTGCTCAAATGAGCCAATTTTCCAGGTCAGGAAGACCATCACAAGGAGCACCCATATCAACCCTTGACCAACCGGGAGACATTCCACGGAGGTGCATAGATTCACACGGAAAACTGCATTGACATGCAAGGAGCCTTCACGGAGCACCTCCAAGGACACATTTCCCTCACTACCAGCAACCAGTACTGAGCAGAAAATCAACATTTTCTCCAACTACAGCCATCACTTCAGAATGGAATTATACAGTCAAATTGGATTCATGTGAATATTGTTTTACATTATTTTTCCATTTTAACATTTTAGCTTTTTACCACTTACCATTTAGTTTAATTTAATTTATTTAAGGTAAACCTGAACATTTTGCTGAACTTTGCTGAATTTGCTGAACTTTTTGCTGAACTTTTCTTACTTAACCTTTCTTTTCAAAAAAAAAAAGAAAAAAAAGAAAAAAAATTCATTTTGGTAAAAATGGTAAATGGTAAATATTAAAGTAGGATTGCTTTTCAGCATTTAGCTTATCATTTCAACTAGAGTAAAGTAGCCACATTTACACATTTTCTTAATTTTATTTTGATAGGCCCATTAGTATTTTTTTGGGGGGGATAGTGTTGGATTGTCTATGACTCTCTTCTAGATTAAACTCTTCTAATGTGAGAGTTTAATATTTTAAAAGGAGAGTCTAGTTAAAAGGGTTGGAGTGCGAATGTTTGCTGGCTTGTATAGAAGGTT
>JBCAUG010003506.1:0-11465 GCA_038406175.1 Haplosyllis leylae | reverse complement strand
TTCCTAGAAAATGTAGACATGAGCTTAAGATTTGGCTAATAGATGCCTCAGTTGATTCTCTGAAAATGATGAGATGAAGAGATGACGAGTGAGATGACAAGATGAAGAGATGAAAAAAAAATTTTCCAGTCCAGTCTAAAAGTTTAACAACCAACCAACCAAGAATACAAACGCCATAATGGCCAGATAAGTCGCTCCGCTCGCAGAGCCGGCGCGACTAAAACGAAAGTCTGCGACACCATGAGTAGGAGAACCTAAATAATATCGTGCACAACCCCTCTTAAACTCAATTCCACTTAATTTCTGGCCAGACTTTGGTTGTATTGGGTTCCTTTTTAAATATGTAATTGGCTAAGAAATCACATACAATATGAGAAATGAGATGATGAAATGAGAGATGAGATTTTTGATTTTGAAGCAGTGGCCACTATTCTTCCCCTGATTGTGTTCAGAGCAAAACTAGTCAAGATATGACACTTGCTATTTTTTATTTTTCAGTTTTTCAATCATTTAAAAATCAACATTGCTTTAAAAGTAATTTAGGAGTATAAGTTCTTTGTACCGAACGGAAACTATGTGGTATCCACACCCTGCAGCGTTGAAATAAAAGATTTTCAGGCTGTTTCGAAGATATTTTCAAAGCTTCTTACCTTTTTCCAGGGTTTCAGGGGTGCCACTGCAAAGAAAGGAGCGACTGGTAGTGTCAAAGGTGTCGCAGGAATTAAGGGAATTTCAGGTTTCAAAGGTAAAAAATGAATTTCTTATGTAATTATTGTTTCTAATCAAAGTACAGACAAAAGCTATAACAAATATTTAAAAAGATTTTAAAATTCTTCTAGGTCTTGCTTGACCCAGAAATATATTGACAATGTAAACTGATGGAAATAATTTCTGATTAATTTACATGGCATTCTCTTTGAAAAAGTAAAAGATACTGAGAAGCTACTCCCTCCATCTTATCCATAATCGCCCTCTGTTTTTTTGGGTTTTTTTGCGTGAGCATTACGAACCTAAAACCAGTAATTATCCTCAAGATAACCAGCCCACTGTGTAATTTCTATTATACTGCTTTTACTATTGATAACATATTTCCAATTCCTTGTTTCTCTCGTGTAGTAAGTTCCTCTTCTTGTCTCGGTGCCATCAATAAGTCAAATGCAGAAAATACATCTAATAATTTCACAATTTTATAATATTTAGGTCAGAAAGGAGAAAAAGGATCACCCGGTGGTTTAGCCCCAGGTCCCCAAGGTGAGCTTGTCATTTATATACAAATAAGTTCTTACACAGGAAAGAGGGATTTTTTTCGAAAATGTTCGTTATTATACCTGAGAGTTTGAGTGCATTGCCATTGTTGGGCTTTTATTTCCAATTTCATAGGAGCAAAAGGCATCCCTGGAGCCGTGGGATCTACAGGAATGGATGGTGCGACAGGAGCAACTGGAAGCCCTGGACTCATTGGATGGCAGGGAACGAAGGGAGCTAACGGAGACACTGGTGCAACAGGTACAATAAATTTAGGCCTTGAATAAAAACAGTACGGTATATTTTATTGAAAACTTGTGCTACACATTTAAGAATATGTTTACATTTTGGGAACCCTGTTTCAGTTGACGTTCCGCAATTTCTTTTGAGTATTTGCTATAAGCTTGCAAAAACAAACTTATTCCTTTTGCTTTTGAAACAAATTTTAAAGGTGCCAGTGGCGATGCAGGTGAGAAAGGTTTGCAAGGTATACTGGGACTAACCGGATATAAAGGCAAAAAGGGACAATTAGGCAAAAAAGGTTCACAAGGTAGGTAAACAGTTGAAACATATCCTAATGAATAAGAATAGAATAGACCATTATTAACGTAAATTTTGGAGAACGGTCAAATTATAAAAGCCCTTTACTATTTTCCAGGAATGCATGGTCCAAAAGGTAAAATGGGAGACCAAGGTGTTGTTGGTCCAAGCGGCGCAAAGGGATCTGTGGGTATGGCAGGACTTAGCGGTGATCAAGGTAACAAATATTATGCAGTTACAGATCCACACAGAAGATTTATTATTATTAACAATAAAAATATCATTCTCAGAATTGAACTGATAAAAGGAAATATTGTCTGCATCTTGGGTACTGGCAGATGAAAGCATTGCTTCATTCTCATACATGCAACCAGAATTAAGTATTAATAAATATGTTATATAGAATTGCATATACCTTATGTATCGGGTAGGAACCAAAGGTTCTCTTGGTCAGCGTGGTTTACCAGGAGACGAAGGTCCTGGTGGCGATCGAGGTGCTACTGGTCCCCAAGGTCCATCACTTAATGCACGTAAGACAACTTTTTTTAGATTTTAATTAATTCAGAAAATAACAATTCAAGAAACAATCTCCGCGGCCTGTTTGAAGAAAATAGGACATCCGGGAAAAATTATCCAACACCTGATGTCTGGTACTTTGATATCACTGTTTCCTAGCCTCCCGCCGTCTAATTTTTCTCAGAAAGCGGATATCAGGGCCTTGAACAGTCTAGTATGAAAAATGGAGGGGAACCAGATTCTAAATAGAAATCTGACTCTAGCGAGTGAGCAAATTTCTACAAACCAACCAGTCCATTTTGCTTAATCAATCTACAACTGTAATGTGAAAGTACAAGGCTTATGACAAAAATAATGTCTTGAGTCCGTTATGAATTGGTAAATTTTAACAGTGATGTGAGGCAGTTCCACTGTGATTTCACTAGTTCCTTCGAAACAATTGTATTGCAGCAAAAGGCAATCCAGGCCCAACCGGAGAAAAGGGAAACATAGGTCTGATAGGAGAACCGGGCCCAATCGGACCCCAAGGTAACAAAGGAGGCCCGGGAGATAGAGGAACTACAGGTAAACAACAGAATTACTCTCAGAAATTTGAACCCTACAGTGGATTTTTCTTCCAAATATGCACATAAATTTCTGTGAATACGTGAAAAGTCATTCGAGTTTTTCTATCATTTGTCATTTTCTGCCAGATCATGGCAGAATCCTGCCAGGATTGGCATTCAATGGGTTGCAACTATTGAATGTCAATACTGGCAAGATTCTACCAGGATTTGCCAGGAAATGATGAATTATAGAAAAAAATGCAAATGGTGAAACTATAGTTTTAAGCTGGGTTTGGAAGAAAGATCACACTCAATTTTGTCTTATTTGAATTGTTTTGGTAAAGTTGTCTAATTTTTCTAATTTGATTATTATTTTAATTAACCAAAAACCACAGCTTATGATTTCAAATTCTTAACATTTACCATCACACTAGCCTCTGAATGTAAGTGAAACTGATTTTAAAAAAATGTAACAACTCCTGTTTGCAAAGTCTTCCATCACATATGAACCTCGAGATTACACATTCTTCCAATCAGGTAGGATCACCAACATTGATCATGATACAAGAAAAAGTATAGTTTGACTATTCGAGTTTTTTTCTATAATTCATCTTTTCCCGCCAAATCCTGGTAGAATATTGCCAGTATTGACATTCAATGGTCGCAACCCATTGAATGCCAATCCTGGCAGGATTCTGCCATGATCTGGCAGAAAAGGACAAATAAGATAAAAGTCGAGTGTGATCTTTCTTCCAACCCGAGCTTGTTTTAAATGTAATGAGAATATTGCTAAAATGTTCTAAGTTTAGAAAATAGAGAAATTATTTGTCCCAGGACCTCCGGGAACCAAAGGAATGATAGGAAACCCTGGAGCCACTGGAATGCAAGGTCCCGCAGGAGTCGATAACACAGCCCCCGGTCCTCCAGGAACAAAGGGCAACAAAGGGCAAAAAGGCGCATTAGGAGGTAAATACTTCAAACATGATTTCAAAGATGATTGTATGTTCTATTTTAAGACTCTCGAATTAATTGTTGATTGCAACTTTCAGAGAAAGGCTCAAAGGGAATTCCGGGCGACAAAGGTGAACCGGGTGCAGCCGCTGCTGCTGGAGCCGCCGCACAAGCAGCTGCACTTATCCAGGAAAAAGGTACATTGGAATTTTCTTACGTGATATGTTGGTAACCTTTTCTCTTTTCTCAATGATCATTGTTCTTGCCAAATCACGGAAAATCATTACACTAAGGAAGCACTTTCAAAGCTGAAAAATGGCCTTAACACAGTTAAGCACAGTTAAGAGTCAACCATGATTTAAGACATTTAATGGACTCGAAAAATTCATAACTGAACTCAATGAACTTGCCACTTCGTGGCGCTGTTCAATAATTTTCAGTAATGAATGTTTCTCCGTCCATTAAATCTTACGTAACTAATAATCAGTCTCGGAATAGCATATTCAGTGTGATTTGAATTTTTTCAGCAAACTTTGACCCTTTAAACCCTTTTTTAATGCATACCGAAAACATTCTGCAAAGCACGTAGTTTTGTAAAAAAAAAAAAGCCACGCAATTGGGTCTGTGTGCATTTCATTTGCAGAGGAGAAAACCCTGACGAACACGGCTAGAAAGATGGCCATGTGGATGACCACTTCAGGACTTGGTCTACTTCTCACAGTTGTAGCAGCCATAATATTACTGATCACAAATCAGAAAATTGCTAACATACAGGTAAAAATAATGTGATAGATACCACCTTTGTCTGCTTTGCAGCCTAGAGTAATTTTTCAACCTTCAGCTTGAAAAATAAAGATTTATATGTTTGTGTGATGCGACTAAATTAGTCACAAATAGAAGTACACAGATAATTTCAGCATCTCCTGAAAAGACCACTTATAAAATTTCAATTGTGACAAAGGCGATAAAATAAAGCCTCGTTTGATTTCTTACAGAAAAAATGGAAGAAAAAGAAAGAAACTAATGTGGAGAATCCGATTCGGCGGTCGTCGTTCTCAGAAATTGCTTGATGGAGCTGATGTTCCGTTACAAGTTAAGATGCACATCTGCAGAATAGATAAATGTGAATATAATTGTGAGTCTGTATGAAAAATCATGACGCAAATAAAAATATGTACAAAAAACAGACGATTTCTTGTACCATTGTTATTTGTGGTATCTGTTCCAAAAGGAACTGAAGATAGTACGACATAAGAATTGGTTTGTTTTATTTGATAACATTTGAGTTTTCCCTTAATTACCAGCAACACAAAATTGACAGATCTGGCAATTACTTCTTTCCTTTTATTTTCTATGTTAAATTTGTTACAGCCACTGATCAATTTGGTTGAATATGCCACTCAAACTTCTAATTGATAATATGTATGTCAAGATATGTATAAGAAAATAAAGCTTAAACTGAAACACAGATCTGTCAGCATTCTATAATTATGGAAAAACATGATTGTGTGGCTGAATGTTCAACTTTTGAAAATTTGGTTCCGAGGCATTTTCTTTGTTAGGTGTCCAGGGTATTTTAAAACTGAATCTTTGAACGAATGCATTTGAGCGAGTTTTTCACATTCAATACAAAGTTACCATGACAATGTTGGCATCCAGGGTTCGTGCAGCACTAAAAAAGCTACTCCCAGTGCTACTCTATCTTATGATCGCAGAATAAAGAGTCAAATGCTGATCCTCTCCTACTGAGCTATCATGGCATGTGTTAGTTTGTGATTTTTTGTTAATGCATTACTCGACTTTTTGGACTTAGATGATTCAGCTAGAACCATGAGAGCATTACCATACAATTATCTTAAAGCCTCAGACTTACGAGCACATGCTGAGTTATCTCAGTATGATCAGCATTAGACTCTTGATCCAGTGATGATCAGGTTCAGCCCCATTAGAGGTAACTTTTTTTGTTGTTGTATAAACCATTGATGCCAACATTGCCATTAATGGCAACTTTGTGTTCATTGCGAAAAACTTTCAAACTTCCAAAGTTACTCGTAAGGGAGTGGGTGTAAGCTCCCATCTTATCCATTGCTGATCTATCCAGTCTGATCCGACGAGAGTTCGACAAGTTAGATAAAAGGGTTTCCGGAAAAAGTCGATTCTCCCATAAAGTTTCATTTTGGCCTCAGAAACGAAGTATCTTCGAATTAAAATTCTTGCTCGTGGCATTTATGGATAAGTTTGAAAAAAATTAGACGACCTGAATTCGATTTGATTGGATTTAAAACCACAACGATAAAGTGCAAATGAGTTTCTTAATAAAAAAAAAAGCAACCATGGAACTGTAAGAAGACTTAACATTTATTTTCAGTTTCAAAATCAACACATTACGTTCATGTTATCACAGGAAATTTCATTATCCATTTGAAATAGATTATATCACAGTTCATCCGCACAATCGAAGCAAAACAATAAAAATAGTGTTTTGGAAAAACTAGTATGGCAGAAATGTTTCGAGCCAACAAAACACAGTGTGCTCAGGATCGTACGGCAAAAGGTAAATTTAATTTTAAGGGTTTCGTTTGGGCCAACAAATTTCATAACGGATGATCCAATTACGTTATTTGGTTTACTGATAGTACGTTATGTATCATTTCGCGTTTTTAAAAAGAAATACTATTGAGAATTTAATAGAGTACTAGTGCTCCACTTGGACAAGTGCTGGGAATGTGCGCATTCGTAACCGCTCAACTTCCGCTCTCAGTACCGCTACCTCTTGTGCTTGCGCTTTAGCCAGTTCCACTAACTTTCTCCGCTGCACTATCTCACGATATCGTTGCTCTGCACCAGCGTCGCTGCGTTTGTCAGCTACACAAATATAAAAGTGTGAGTGTTTCTTTTTTTTTTTTTTTTAAACATTTTTGCGATTTTGAATGTCTGTAGTCTTTTGAAAAACTTTAGCTCATGGCCCGTGAAAACTGTCAAAGGGTTTGATGTATTGTTACCATTAACTTCGTGTATGTGTCTTCTTTCATTTACTGAAACGTTCAGTTCCTCCAGTTCCTTAGTCAACGCTGCATTTTCGTCCGCCCTCTCCTTGATTATACGCTTAAGATCTCTCAAAGTTTTCTTTCTCTCATCAACATTTTTTTCGTGATTCTGCAATACGTCAACATTGAAGCTAAATCTTATGTTCTGAATCACTTTGGTTACTTTCTTAGGAAAAAACTTTACTAGTTGTTAAATATTGATGCGATATTTGAATTGTTTTTTCCTTTTTTGGGGGGGTATCCTTTTTTCGTGAAGCAAACGAGATTTTTGAGAATGAAGAACCAGAAAATTAACATTCTTGAGTTTTTAAGATCATTGTTGTTATACAATGTCCAGTGTGCGCTATTATTGAAATAGTTATTGTTTGACAAAATGCTATTGATTACTACGAATAGATCACCTGTGTCTGCATTACAAGTGTCTGTTCGAGTGTTTGGATTTCTTGGGCTTTCTTCGCATCGTGGTCTTCTTCATTAAGAAACTGAAAAAAAAATCCCTTTAATCTCAAAACAATTTTATTCTTATGAAATTGAGTCAAAATTTTATTTTATTCTGGTTTGTTGCGAAAAGATCACTCATTCAAATGCTGCTAAAACCATCGAAACCTACTCCTTGTATTTCCCTGGTCACTTTCAACATCTGTATATCTCTCATTTTGTTCTGCAAATCTTCCATTTCCATCGTCATTCTCTTATGTTCCCTGGAATTATGTGTGTCACCTTGAAAATTGTCTTTCAGTGCATGTAAAAACAAGAAGTTATGTATTCATGTCTCCACTTGCTACTTTCAAAATGGTAATTCAAATGCAAGTAAAAATATACTCTACTGAACAATTTCTGCTGATCTATTGTCCTTTAAAACCATCGCACTTAAAGTAGGGCTACATTTTCCATGATGACTGAAGGATTTTGAAATCATTCAAAAACATCAAATGTTACGAACCATTCTAGCTGCACTATGCTCTTCCTGAAATCTTTACTCTCCACCATGCTGTTAATCTTACTCTCACCAAGTTGCTAGGGGAAAAGAAAACAATTCTAAATGATGTGCAAGAGGTACGCTCATTAAGACAACGTCAATTAGTGTGGCAACTGAAGTTTCATTTACAATAACGTTTTACTGACTCTGATCTTCGCATTGAGGTCTTCCACTCCGCTACGGTGAAGAAGAAGAGAATCGCGGTAATCGTGAATGAAAGGACCTCCATCTACTTCCACTTGTCCTTGCTTCAATAAGAGTTGAACCTCCAGATTATATGTAAATCTCAATCGACCGTCCTTTAGCCTACAATTAAATAAACATTTGTCTTTCCTCAGGGGATGTGTAAAAGTTCAAACTGTTCCACTGTGGTAAAATGGTTTCTTGTTAGTTCAACAAATAATCAGATTCTTTGCATGAAGTATTGATTGTGATAGATTCTAACTTATTAATAGCAGTAAGTAGATCATCTATTTCATTCCGTAAAATTTCGTCTTCTTCTTGTCGCTTGTTCTGGAAAGCTTGCATCTCAGCCATGACCAAGGCTTTCTGCTTCACGAGTTGCTCATATTCAATCTAAACAAATTGAGTCAGAAAAAATATCACTGATAAAATATAAAACTGGGACCATGATGTTAAACGAATGGCAATTCAAACAGTACCTTCTGGTCAATATCGTGGAAAATAATGGAAAAATCGTGGAATACCCCATCACGGGCCCGTTCTGTTGAACATTTCTTTATCAGTTAATCCATCTAATCTTTGATCTTGATCATGAATGAGTTTCCTTTATTTTCAGTCAGGTTCTTAATGTTAACATGTAAGGGGGTGAATTACACAGGATCTTAGTTTGTAACGCACTTTTTTTCTCCTGTAACGGCACATTCGCTCCCAGACATGTGGTTCCACTCCTTCCGGTGCATTACTATCTTTGTCCAGTTCTATTAGCGCTGCGTCAATCGCAGCGCGATGCATGTCATTTTGTCTCGCTGTTGACGGCCGTTCAGAGAAGGGATTACCAGAGCTTGGGTCGTAGATAGGAGTATCACCCCCTCGTGCCTTCTGACCCCTGTATTTCCAATGAAATTCCAAGTTAGTTTGATGATTTAGTGTACTCAACAAAATATGACAAAATTAGTAGCCGCTTATACTGATATCAGAAAGTCAAACAAATGTCTCTTGAATTGAGAGATTACTTAAGTCCTCCTGGTGAAGAGCAGTCCGAAAGGTTGGGCTGCTGGTCGAGTTTAATGAAAAGAGATATCCCTAGATTCCGACCGAACAAAAATCTTTATTTGTTTTTGAAGGTAGAAACCACATTAATTTTGAAATATATATATCTCATTAAAAAATGAATGTCAGTATCATTTTTCTTTGAAAATCATTTAAAATGCGAATCAACACCTGTCAAACCTGGAACAATCTCTCTCCGAGAGTTTCAATATTTATAGTCATCTCACAAAGCTACCATTCTATGTGTAATAATGTAATTCTAACCTTGGTCTTCTCCTGAACAGTTTGTACAGTTGTTCGACTTGAACGGCAGGGACGTCGTGGAATTCACGCTTAAATGCTTTGTCCATGACCTTGTCCTCCGCCACCAAAATATCATACTGCTCTCTGAAGGCATCGACCTGCTTGCGGGCTTGAATCACTGCCGCTGCAGACAAATGCTGTAAAGAACCAGAAATATATAATGCAATTTAGCGCAGCCGTTCTTTCAGAGATGTGCATAATTACAATGGGAAAGGAGGGATGCGATAAAAAAGATTAAATCCACAAGGGGTAGATGCTGTTAGAAAAGGATGTGACACCTCACGAAATGTCGTTCAAAAATAATTTAATTCAAATGGGATTTTCCATTAACATGCCTTCAAAAATTTTCTCCAACAGCATTTGCGTTTGATTTAGACTATGTCATCTCAAGTCAATATATACGCCTTGCTTCCTGTGTTTTACACAGAAATTCCATTTCAAATCTGGGCTAACGAATTGAATCGAGTGTTGTTCCTGATTTACTACAGGTTACAATTACTGAAGTGTGTTACCTTCATATCCTTCTTAAATTGAAGGATTTCATTGAGCTCTTCTTCTCTGTTGTTCAACTCCTCCTCGAGCAATAGAGAATGGCGTAGCCTCAACATCTTGAGCTCCTCCTAATATTGAAAGTAAACCAAATCAACAAATTTACCGCAACTGCAGCAAATGCCACAAACGTTGATCTTCTCCCAACAATATTTCTCAAGCAAGATATTAGAATAATGTTAAGTTTGGATGCCGTTCTCAATGTCCTGCATATTTGTCAAAGAATTTGAAGAAATAACGTAGATACCTGATAGACAACCATTTCAGTTTTGATCTTCCTGTGGAACAGCTGCTGAAGAACTTCGTCAAAGGCTGCAGTTCCGTCTTGTATCTGTGCCTGTAATTTCTTTAGTTCCATTTCGAGTTGTTTGCGGTATTTTTCTCTTTCTTCTTCCAAATCTTTTACTTTTTTCTCATATTCAGCAACCAGTTTCTTTTCTTCGTCCGTCCAGTCTTCTTCGTTCTTTGCTGTCATAAACGCAGGTTGGGGAATGTCCTTGTAAAAACAAAAAATATGAGAAACCAATAATAACGATGTTCTACTATTTTGTTAATCACAGCAAAGAGGTTTCAACGGAAAGTTTACATTTAAATTCTTTGATCACAGAAAGCAGAGAAAGAGCGCAAATTAACGAAGAGACAACTGATTTATTGTATGAGAATCAGGTACAGATTGGGGTAAGTGATTCTGGCCCAGAATATATTGTGACTGTGATTACGAAAAAACATCACAAAGAACATTTTCTAGTGGATCCTGAAACCGTCTGTATCTGTTTCTCCATCTGCATGTAACACTTGAAAGAAGGGTACCTGCCGATAGTTAATTAGGATGTAAAATTAATATATCCAGAAACAAAATTAAGCTACAGATGACGCAGTTGCTCTCTTTAGTTTATAAAAGAACACAAATCATTCAAAACATTTGTGGAATTGTGTTTGTGCAAGAGTTGCGAAGAAATGTTTTTGCACTCCGTGTAGTGCTCTCACTTCGGTACAATAAAAGATAGATAATTAGATGAAATAATATGGAGATGAAGAGTGAGATAATCAGATGGAAATGTGTCAAATCTGCAGAGAACCAAACTGGACTTGGGTGGGTGGGTGGGTGGGCTCGGGTGGGGGCTCCAAAATGTCCTGAAACACATTTTGGTTTTGGAATTTTTGAAATCCAAAGAAATGAAGTTTTCGGTAACGGTCCATAACCAACTAGATGGACAGACGGACACCAGTGAAGTCGCTCCACTCTTGAGATGGCGTGACTAATAAGTCCATCGGTAAGACCACAGCATAATTGAAAAGAATTCAATTTGTTGTAACGACAGCTTTATGGAGAATATTTTATTTTGACATCAACCTGCTAAATGAAACCCTTCTAGATTGTGAAACATTAAAATTTATTGAAGCAATTTTCGTTGAATGGTCACCCTCAGCTTCAGATAAACAACCATATCTTAGTGTCGTTTTAAAAAAATGCTGTTGCGTGTGATCGGATCATCTCAGTTAGTGTTTGTGTTTCCAGCCTCTGTTTGAGTTTGTGGACACTGTGTGGGCCTAAAT
>JBCAUG010003495.1:0-11465 GCA_038406175.1 Haplosyllis leylae | reverse complement strand
CAGATTAAGTTTGAAAACAATATTTTTAACAAGTACAAATGCTTGATGAGAACAGTAACAAGACCAACTTGTTCACACTAATATAAGCTGCCAAAGAAATAACCATTAGTTATATAACCATTGGTTATATTATTACAGTGTAGAAAGCCTAGGGTTGAAATGGCTAGGCTAAACCCCACACAGTAATAAACATACATACTGCAAACCAAACCCATATTTACATTCTGTTACTTGGCAGTTTGAGAGTAAATATCAAACATTAATTGTAGAAATGGGCAATATATGTAAAGTTATGCCGAGCGAAGCGAGGCTAAAAAAAATTTTGCTCAAAAATTGTATTTTTAGAGCTTAAATTAGGTAAAATCCTGAAAAAGTAGGAAAAAGTAGGAATTTGACCCTAAAGTAGGAAAAAGTAGGAAAAATCCTAAAAAGTAGGAAAAAGTAGGAACTTTCCACCCTGAAAGTGTCATGATGGATGTCTGTGACCATTATCTTGATCAAATGTCAAAAAACACATTTTTCTCATTTTCACCACAAGTAGACAGCTATCGGCCGTTCCCTTTTCTGAACCATGGTTTTCAGCTAATTTCCAGGTATTTTGATCAATTCTTTGGAATTAAAATCTCCAAAAATATTCTACCTTCAACAATACCCCAAATTGAACTACCCCTTTAAACTCATTGCAGTGAATGCAGGGCCTCCAAGGGTAGTTAGAACACCGAATATTTTCCAAATTTCTCTGCAGTTTCCAGATTTTTTAATAAAAAAGACAAAATTCTGTAATTTTTCGAGGTATCCCAGAAGCACTTGCAAAGCTAATCAGCATATTCCTTTTGTACTGTCGCGTTTCAACATCAAGAAAACACTACAGCTGCAATAAAGTCAGCAGTGTACAGCCATCACCAGAATTGAAAAGTGGGGCCTTTTTCAACTTTGCGCCAACGAGTACAGAAATCTTGTTTCTTTAACTTTCGCCACACAATATTCCACTGGCCCCTCTCCTCACATTATGAAGTTAAAAATGTCATGGACTATTTTGAAAAAACTATAATCATTTTTCCTATCGTAGATTTATGGATGGTGATGATTGATCTTTAGCCATCAATACATAATAAACAATACAGAAGTCTGAGTAAATGGTAAAAGAAAACTGTCAATCGCAAAAATTCGTAAAACACTTTTTAACTCATAGAATGGGAGGCTTTCCCTGTCACCATGTTTTAGATGTAAATCCTAAATCCTGATTACAAGTATTTGTGGCAATGCCCTAAACGAGGAGTACTGAGCTTCTGTGTGCCAGCGTGGTATGACAAGCAGGGACTGGGAGCAGTCACAATCACTATAAAAAAACTTGCATACTTACCTTGGATCATTCAGGATTCAAGGCATGACACATCATAGCATCGAGTTCTCACACGTCGGAGTCAACCATAAAGGAATATTCAGAAATGTGCCCAAATGAAAAAAGAGAAGCAATGTTTGATGACTTATCTAAACAAATTCAGTCAAACCAAGTCTACGGCGTCAGGTAATAAACACCCATCTTTTCCTTCAGGTTTTACTACTGTATATTCTTTCACCAAAATCAAAAGAAATGTAGTTTCATGGGAGTCTGACGAATGGCACCTAACAAACTATTTCTTTTGTATTTCCTAACCCGCTAAATAACATCATGGCATAGCAAATGAAAAACATTTTCTTTAAAATGTAATTTTATCATTTTATTTCTTCCATAAAATAATTTTCTTCAGGTCCATGCAAAATTTGATGCTGACATTTAACTGACCAAGCATTACATAAATTGTACACATAACATTTAAGTCGCCCAATGTATAGACTAAATAAAATTTTAAAAGCAAACTTCTTACGTCAATCTTCAAAAACGTTGCTTTGAATTCTAGAAGAAAAGTGATAAAAGGAAACCAGAGAGGAACAACTAAGAACTAAAGCTAAATATTTAACAATCCGGCATTTTATATTTCATTTTGAAATAGCACTTCTGGTCACTACACATCAACAAAAAATGAAAAATGCCCCGTTAACCTGAGTTTGTAAAGTGCAATTGGAAAGATACTTGTATCTGGATAATGAAGTCTCTGGCTAGTTTTTGACGGACAACCAAATAACATTGTTGTCAGGACAGTTTTATGTCAATTCTACACACTGGACAAGATGGGTTGCTCTGAAAATAAAGATGATCACATATATTTAACAGACAGAACAGAAATTTAAAAATACAACCAGTAATATATAGTTCAACGCTGGAAACGTTCTATATTATTGGTCTTTAAAGAGGAAAAAAATTGTAGACACATTTCATTCACATTCAGTACATGTACTGCTATGAAAAAAAACTACATTCAGTTTTTGAAATAAAATGAATATTAACAGTTTACAATTATGTTAATGTCTGTTACAGATGCAGAAAGTTTAGGGAAACTTGTGAAGGAATCTACCTTAATCCATTTATCAATGCACTCGGCATGGAAACTGTGAAAGCAAGTTAAAATCCTCATGTGGTCGTTTTGCTCGTACTCGCACATGCAGACGTGACATTCAGGGGCGGCTTCACCATCCTAAAATTTACAGGTTTTCATAAAGCAGGACAAGTATGGGAGATGAATATGGTAGACTGTAACTAATGACAACGAAAATGTAATTTGTTTCTTTTTCAGTGTGTCCTATCGCATTTAAAAAGATAAATGCATTTTCATAAAAACAAACTTGTTTCACACTTTATCAAGCATATCTGCCACGTAACTACTATTGAAACATATAACACAGGATATAAATATGTGCGAATATAAATTACTGCCTTGTTCTGTCAAGCATATTGGTTTACTGGTGGAATATTGTCTCGCTTTCCGTTGAATTTTAAGGGGCGAAGGAATTAATTTCTGTACCACTTAAGGAAACATTTCCAATACCATACACTCGATTACAACCAGCTCCCACTTAGAATGTGTAAATTCAGTCATCAATCAATCGTCAAAGAATACCACTGAAATGAGCAACTTCCTACACATCTTTTTACTCTGTGTACGCGGGAAGCAGTTCATGTCGGCTCATTTAAAATTCTCAGATGAACAGGAGTCACACGTGAGGGACACAACAGGGAATTCAAGGTCATGTCATGACTTGGCATTTCTTCTGTTCGTCCACCTTACCTCTTCAAAGTATTGACAGGGTGACTGTTCTCTTTTGAGCTGGTGGAGGAAACGATGTTGTCGTGCAAGTACACGGCAACTTAAGATCACGCGATGAACCATATTCCAGGTGAAGGAATCCGCTACCCACCCCTTCCCTCACAAGCATGAAGGAATTGTATAACTTGTGTAAAAAGACATTCCCTCTGTCTTACCTGCCTCAAGACGAAAGCTCTATTTGCACATTAGATGGGACGCAACGTAAAACAAACTAAAACCAATATTTTTCAAAGTATCGCTGAAGAGCTCAGAGGCACAAGGACCTATTTTCATCTGCAGTCAACATAACGTGTTCCATAGCATTAAAGGCACATCAAAGAAATCGACATTCTATGCAACTCTGTGCCAGGAAAAATA
Organism: Haplosyllis leylae; assembly: GCA_038406175.1. Lineage (NCBI taxonomy): Eukaryota > Metazoa > Annelida > Polychaeta > Phyllodocida > Syllidae > Haplosyllis > Haplosyllis leylae. The sequence goes on along the minus strand of JBCAUG010003495.1, from coordinate 7,902 downwards.
ATAACGTTGAAATAAGTTACTTTTCGAGAGATATGAAGCTCATCAGGTGTAGAGTACTCGAAATGCAGATGGTTCCCTGGCATACTGAGACGCATCGAATGATACCGACAATTACTGATAAATATCCTTACCGCCGGCTGTGATTGTTCGAAGTATAGAAGTGTTTCAAACATGTTTTATGCACTAACTAATAGAAATATCTGGACAAATATTGCAAATGACTGTTGGTATCACTTTCGTTCTTCTCCCCGAGACTACTACACGGTTTTGTTCGAAACGTGACCAGGTTGTCACATTTGATTCAGTTCCTTAACGTATCATTACCGTCCGAAACCGAAGGTTACTGGAAGGTAATATTTTCACTTTGTTCGTCAGTTCACTGGGGGATGGGGGGAGGGGGGCACCCCTGCTCACTGGTCCCTCAGGACAGGAAAGTGAGTAATGCTACGGTGCAGGCGGTATCCCTCTTGCGGTCACGCAGGAGGACTTTCTTGGAATTTTTTTTTCTCAAAGTAACCAACACAAGTTTTTTTAGTTGTTATTTAGGACAATACCAATACAAATACAGGAATGTTGGTATTGAGATATTTTCAGAAGGGTATGGTAGGAATGTAAAATGAAAAGCAAGGTTAAATAATAATTTTTGGAAAAATCAATCAAATTGTCATGAAAAAAGTCAATGACAATTCCCTGATATGAGTTAATTTGTAAAAGTTATCAAACATTTTCCAAAAAATTTTGACCGCCAGTATACTATACTGTACTCAACAAAATAGGTTTAATTTTTCGTTTTTTTTGAAAATTATGAACATTTGAAGAAAATAATCTGATAAAAACTAACTTCCTGAGAAAATCAAAAAAATTGTACCCATGCGAACATATGCACATTCATGTACTTAAAAAGAGCGAGCAGATGGGTAAAGTGAATTCTCTGCACATTAATCAAACAAGTCGATAATGTGCCAAACATTTGAAGTGAACTCCACTGACCTTGACAGAGCTGGCACTGAACTTCTTCGTTGGCAATAAATTAATCTCGCTAGTGCTGAGCCCTTTGGTAGATTTGACTGAGCCAAGCTGTTCCGCCAACTCTAATAGTTGCTACGAAAAGGAAAAAACAATAATTACCTGTGCTATTTGTACGAAAAAATTAATAACAAAAAATATACCAATATAGATCAGGATTTCTCCAGGTTTTTTAAAATAAATGTCCAGGTATTATTTCATTATTTCCAAAGGGGCTTCCAGGTTGTTATGAAGCAAAATATGCAAACCTATCAAGTTTTATTTCCACAAAAATGTACCATTTCAACTAGATTCCCAATTCAAACAAGAATGTTTAGAAGCATTGTGTCGTACTGCACTTGAGTTTCTTTATACTTGGTATCATTTTAGCTTAATAGATATATAACTAGATGGATGGCTAGGTAGCTAGCCAGAAATGTAGTTAGATAGCTAGCTAGATAGAGATCTAGCTGGCAAAATGGATAGTTAGCTGGAGATATAGAGAGATAGGTAGATATAATAGTAAGTAAGTTGCTTATAATATCCCACAATATCAAAGAAAACTACTGTATGAAGATTCTGATTTAATTTTCCCTGATTGACCAAAAATTCCCCGACTGTTTAACCAAATTTTGAAATTCCCTGACTGTGCTAGTGGGAGGCGTGACTGTACATCAATGACCAAACAGTGAATTACAAAGGCAGATCTTTTGTGATGAGTTTATTCCGTCGTGAAGAAGCATTAGGAAACTAACCTCGTAATCGTCTCCAACCGTATGATGTCCTAAAAACCTCCCTAAATCTGCGTTGCCTCTCCTGCCTCCTCTTCCTCTTCCTCGGCCCCTTCCTCTGCGACCGCCTCTACGACCATTCATGTACCCTTCAATATATCCGTACATTCCACCCTGGAGTTGTTCCAGTTCTTCCAAGAGATCCTAAGAAAATAAGTAAAAATTACCCACCAGAATGACTTGCTATTGATGAAGTCTCTTCCACAGCTAACCTAAGTATCTCCTCATGACTGAATTATGAATTTTCAGAATGACAGCGGCTTGTCGCAAAAAATTTCCATTTAAAACAATACCATCGTTTTTGTAACAAATAAACTACATGCGTTTAATAATAAGAAGAAATGTACATACAGTAAGGGATTCGTCTGAATCTGAAGAAAAATCTTGATTTATCATTTCTTCTCTCTGAATTCTTTGCGCTTCGCGATCAGCTAAAAACTGCAACACCTCTGTGTCAAGTGTAACTAAAAATGAAAAAAAAACCCCAAGAATGTTTACCAGCGTTGTGTCACTACTGCAAATCATTTGTCGTGTCTTGTGGTCTCTTTAACAATCTGTCGTGTCTTATTTGTTGTCTCTTGTAGTGTCTTAAACAGATTGTCATGTTTTAATTCTGTGTTATACTGCTGTGTCTCTTTAAGAAGAGAACCCACCAGGGGTTAATTTTTTGCATAAAATATCGATCTGTCTACATACAAGCAAACAGACAAACAAACGGAAACCACTGTGAGAAAATATGTCGCTCTGTTGGAGCAGGCACGACTTATAATAAAAAAATCTTGTCATTGCATTGGGGTAGTATCGAGTTGCCTATTTTGCACAGAAAAAGAACTCAGGGTTCCCACATTTCCGAACTGACAAAATTCCATGATTTTTCCATGATTTCTCCAGGTTTTCAAGAAAATTCTAAGTATATTTCCAATAATATTTAGGCCTCCAATTACTTTTGCATAATGCTTACATAAAGCTTCATCCAAACATAAATTATCTTTCTTACAGTATCCAAAAATAAAACCTACCCTTTTAGCCACAAGGCACAGGAGGGATGAAGTGTCAACTAATAACTTGTAAATTGAGACACATTATTTTTATTCCAGAATATGTAAAGTCTATCTTTTTGCTGAGTTCTTAAATTTTACTTCTAAAACAACTTTCTGCACAAAAACCTAAAATTCTGGGACTACTTGGAAGGGAACTCCTTCATAAATATTACTAGAATAATGAGTAACCTGACAGGAACCACCTTTTCATATGAATAATACCAACAGTGACAAATTGAATATGTATATAATCTGGACACAACTGCTATTATAATCACAGTTGCTAACTACTTTTTTCCTTCAATAAAATATTTTTCCAGGTTTTACGTAATTTTTCAAGGATTTTCATTATATTTTGCAAAATTCCAGGATTTTTTTCAGGTTTTCCAGGTGTACTCTCATTTTTCCAGGTTTTCCAGGAAATATGGGAACCCTGGAACTACATGTGGAAGCAACAAAATCAAAATGACTAAAGCTTTTTTCGCAGAGAACAGGAGAATACAAAACAATTCCTCTATCGGTGGTTTCTAGGCCCTTGAAATCCATGATTTGCATGCACTTTTTTTTCTTTCTTTTTTTATAAGTTTGGAGGATATAAGTCCTTTCTGTGGGACTACTGATACCCATTTGGACTTCTACGGACGTCAGCCCTGGGTTTGCTGCCTACATGCAATGGATTTCTCAGATTCACCTCTGGTGCGACACCTGTTGACTTCTTGGTGACCAGGGCAGCGGAGCCTTTTCGATCCACGTACTTGCAGATCATTTGCATACAAGTTATGGTGGAAATATTTCTTATTGGCAACAATGTAACTCCTAAAGGTACCTTATCCTAACCTTTACTCTTCTGTGACTCATGGGCTTTGTTGATTTTGTAGTGTTTTTTTTTTTTTTTTTTTTTTGCATTTCCCTCCATCGGTCACAAACTATGCGTGTAGAGTTTAGGTTTCACAAAAAATTGCACCCAAAGAACTAACATGCGTTTCCAAATAAAACCATGACAAATAAAAATTCAATATCTTAAGAGAAATGTCTAAATCTTAGTATCACCAAAGATGTTAGTCTTCAAAAGAATAACAATAATTATTTGCTGTTGTCAATAATGAAAACAACTCCCAAGTCACATTAGTATCAAATGCTCCGGGCAACTACAGAAGGTCAGTGAACACCTGAGTACATAATCTGCTTACAAGATATTCAAAGGAACAAGAAAAATAATATCTTAACGTAAACAATTTCTGTCTTGTTGCTCTTCTTTGATATTTACGTTAAGTGCCACAGGATCAACAAAATGTCGATGTCAATGAAAATCTTCATCTTTTCAACACTTGTTTGATGTCCCCCGCAAGTTTCCTTTCCTTAATACTTATTTGAGATCATCTTAAACATAGTTATAAATTTGTCTTGCAGCTAGCCAATAGGCTTTTATGTTAGTTACTGTTTAATAATCACTATATTTGCAAATATTCTTCAAGAATTCTGGACTTGTTCAATTCGAGCAAGTGGCTCTAAAATCTATTGTCCTGAATAGGACCTGATTTATGCCCACAGGAATGTTCCCAAAATTGGCCTCAGGTATTCAATTTTTGTGTCAGAAGTGAGGATGTATTGGTTCATTGTTCACTTACAAAATCTCGCTTCCAAAGTAAAAATGAGTGCCAAACCACTTGATTCTAAAGCCACATTTATCTAATGTTGTCCACACAACGGCAATACCTCAATGCATGCAGTACTATTTATTTAAAACATGTTAACTCAAGTAGAGAAGTAAACATTGTGAAATGGCACGGATTCGGTAAATCATGATTTGCACCAGATGTTCGCTCCAACACGTTTTTCGGTAAGTTTTTCGCTGAACTAATGTTGAATTTTCGTACGTTGCAAACTGTCTGACTTTTCACTAAGTAACTGTTCATAAAGATCAAGGTCCCAATTACTCGGTACATAAAAGACATCAAAAAGAAGCAGAAGATTGGTCCTATTACATTCCCATTTAATTGACGCTCTTTCTTTCATTTTATTGGCCAAGAGCTACATACTGAAGTTCATCCTACTAAAACATCAACCAATAGCCATGAAGTAGAGCAGAATTTGGATGCATAAAATAAGTTTCATCCCCGAGTAAAAAGTAGTGTCAGTTTCATAACTAAATAACCAAGTCTTGGCAAGATTTAAGACCTGCGTAGCCGACCCATCTTATAAACTGTAACAGTCTAGCCAAAATGTAACTGTAAATGTATGTAATATGAATGTTCTTACACAGGCTTCTTTGTCTGCCATTTCTTCTGGGGGTCGTCCCATGGAACACAGCCTGAAAATATTAATTTACTCGATTGAACAGTCCAGCTACACAAAAACCTCTCACATTTTCATGAATCTTTTTTTTTCAAAAAAATCAATATACAATATTACACGTTAATCCAAGTGCCTAAATTTCCATGATCTCTCAGAGCATGTTTGTAATGTTACAATGATAATGTGTTGACAGCGGGAAAAACTGAAACAACTTACCCTGTGGAATTCCCACTCATCGTCAGTCATTGCACCAATTCTGGATAATATAGTAGAATTGTTTTCTAGCTGTTGAAGCGAATCACTGGAGGATGAAACACGAGCAGCACCTGAACATAGCCATGAAAATGTTAAAACAAAACTGTGACATTACACAGACGATGTACAATTCACCCCTTTCATGCAAAAATGTCGTCTGACAGTGTAAATATTGGGGCAATTTACCTGTCATTCTTAATCTTGCAGTGTTTTGCTTCGCTATACGTTGACTAGGAGCTCGATCCGGATTTGATCTTCTCACTTCCTGTCTTATATTCTGTATGTCCTGGTTAGAATTAGCTTTACGCCTTTCCTCCAGGTAAGCAAGAACTTCAAAATTCAGGAGTTCTAAAGAAAAAGCCAATTCTTTCAAACAATGTCTAACACACGCTCATATGTTCAAAAGTATGAACAGATAAATCTTCAATTTTTTTTCTAGTACGCTACTTTGAATTTTAATGAAATTGCCACTTAATTAATACGGTTTAACCATACCGTTCACATCTCTATTCCTGTACGTTGGTGGAGCGGGAGGTATGTCTTCACCTTTGTACAGAGCCTTCAAAGTCAAATGGTAATCGGTTTCAAAATGTTAAAAAGAAGTAGATCCATGCTGCCCACAGTGGACTAGTATAATCCAGTATTGAGTAATTTATAAACTTAAACTGTGCAACTTCCTGGCCAAATGTCCACGTGTAACTTGTCACGTAAACTACTTGAAGCCTTTACACACTCTTTGCAATGTTATTGAATTCAACTTACCACATGAATTTGCCATTCGTATTCGTCCATCGAACTAATCATTCCCAATATCGCATTGTTTGGGGCACTTGCATCACCTACGTGAAATAAAAGAAAATTAATTTTTAGGTATTTTTCTCATTATTTTTAAGTTGTTTGTTTTTTGTTTTCTTTTGAAGTACCTAACTTCATTTATTTGAAAAAAAGCAGGTTTGTTAAGAAGACAACGTAAAATAGAACTATGTACAATATATAACAATAAAGGATGATGTTCAATAAACGTTTGTAAAAGGTTATGGTGTTTTTGTAATAGATGCGGCGTGGTCACTTTAACAAAAAATAGCCATTAATGGGTTGTGGTTCCCATTCTTTTGGGAACATAGGGCTCCACTTAGTTAAGTGTTTATGAATTTTCCCAGCGCGGTGTGCATTAAATAGTTCGATATTGTGGTAGAGTTCTATTTCGTACATCAAACCCCTCCATAGGTGAGTAGAATTGTCACATTTACAGCGAAAGATATAAAATTTGGTTATCAAACCGATAAAATTGACAATATGCATCGCTTTGGGATGAATTAGGTTGTACACAATATTTTGTAAATTGATTTCAATAAGCGTTTCTGGAAATATAGTAGCGAAGAGCTTGTGGAGACTAGTCCATAAATCGTTTACCTTATCGCATACATACAATAAGTGAATTATGGTTTGTTTCGCCGTACAAAAATCACACGATTGTGTTGGGACCTTTTCTAGTGGAAAAGTCTGTCATTGCAAAAAATTGCATTGTTCAGTAACCGATACTGGAAGTTACTGAGCTTGAACACGTTGGTGGTGAGATAGATATTTTTTAAGGATTCCAGGTGCGTTTCCAGTGAGAATAGTTCACCTAATTTTTTACTCCATTTTGTTGCACTGTACTTGTGCCAGACTTGGTTTGCTGTTAGATCTTTATATACAGCTTTCGAGAATTGGCTGTTCTGGCATAGTGCAAATTTGTATTCATAGTTATCAATGATGTAAAGCAACGTATTCGAGCCATGATATGCCCCAATCACTGTTATAATCTTTGAATTTTTCACAGTTCCAAATATCCCTAATGGTATGTACCTCTTTATCAAAAGTGGATTGATAGATGAAGGGATCTCCCTTTATCTTGATTTGCGAATTTAATCCCTGTTCTAGGACCTTGTCTTTATTTTGAAGTTCGTGGTGATTGTACTTACACAAGTGGAGCAATATTGTGTGCCAAAAGGAGTTAGAAAAAGGCATTTTACTACAATCTTCCTGGGATAGATTAGCTTTCCAGCATAAAGCATCATGGCTGATGTCTCCCAGGAAATATTCCATCAAGGCTTTTACAGTCTCATCAGTTATAGACAAAGGGATCCATTTTAAAAACAGGGAATGGTGTTTCACAGCCAAATTGACTAACCCAAGATCACCTTTGTATTTCTGCATTTGTAAAATATGTAGAGGTATTTTGGGTCTCTTGTTATTCCAGATAAATTTTTCAATTTCCACTTCTAACCTCTTGATTTTATCCACAGAAACAGATTCTCTCACCTGCATTTTATATACAATGAGTGATGCAACTAACGTATTTACTCCCAAGTTGTTTTGAATACAAAATCTGCAAACTGTTGAATCGATTTTCATTTAAACAAACAGGAATGCTTACCAGTATTGTGTCGCACTCCATTTGATTATTACCGCCCGCCATCCGAAGGATGGGGGAAGGTAATAGTTTGAGTCCTGTTTGTCAGTTCACAGGGGGG
>JBCAUG010003484.1:0-11466 GCA_038406175.1 Haplosyllis leylae | reverse complement strand
TTGGTCATTTGCCAATTGACATCTTTCTGACAATTTAAGCCACAACAGCTCTGCATAAAGCCCATGGGCTTCTTGTTTTTATGTTGAGTTAAAAAGCAAGTGAGGTACACTTGATTAACTTCTGTAGGATATAATGTTTTACATTGTCGAAAAGGTAATTTCGGGAGGTATAATAGTATTTTTTATAGACATCTTTTAGCCATTGATATTACTAGAAAATTAAGCAACACTAAACAGAAACTTAAATGGATGGTGTAATATTGTTTTCATTGTGCATTCTAAAAGTGAGAACGGCATTCCATCTTGAATTATAGGTCTAAACATAGATCAAGAACCCAATAGGGAGACATTGTTTGCAGTGTGTCTATTTATTTACTATTCTTTTGTTAAATGAAATACAGACAGTTTGAGTATAATATGTTCAAATTGCTTCACAGGGACATCATGCATTGTGAAATGTACAACTAAGTTTAGTTTACAATGTTCCTTCTCTTGGTAAAACCGTTAACATATCATATGTATTACGTTTTTTCCATTATCTATGTATATATGAAATCATGTAACCAAGAGAGAAATAAATTAATATTATTATATTATATTATTTTGTTCATTAACATCTCAACAATGCTTGATACAACAAAGGTCATTGGCTAACTAGGTGGCCATATTTAGCAATGATTGCTAGTAATGGCAATATTTCCAAAAAAATTACATTTTATTTCTATCAGATCTGACAGATTTCAGTATCGTGAAAACTGTAATATATTGTACTTATGTATATTTCTGGAGAAAGATACTACAACGTTACCATGACCTTTGGAGGTGAATACGAGAATTTATTCCCCCGACATGTTTGTAGTATTCACTGAGGCCTTTAGGCCGAGGTGAATACATAAACATGGAGGGGGGAATTAATTCTAGTATTCACCGACAAAAGGTCATGGTAACATTTTTATTATATGCTCAAAACAGACACTGAAAAGAGAAATATTAAGTTTTAGATCTAACCATCATGGCTGCCTTCTTGTTGCTCCTTGCTCGCTGTTGTTTGTTTACATTCAAAAAGCGCGGGAAAATGAAGGCCACTGATTGGCTCAGATGTACGTGGTATGGCTGTGATGTCATTTGTTGTTGTCATGTGATCAAAAGGAAGGCCTCTCATTGGCTACGTAAAATCGCATTTGCCAGTATAGGGGGGGTCCAAGTAATGAGCAATGCCTAGGTAAACCACGTGGTTCGTATTCACTTCGAAAAAGTCAGAATACAAGAATTTATTCACCTCCTTTACACCAATCAGATTCTCTGAATAGCGCCAAGCATATAATAAAAGTAGTAATTGGTACTGATATATTTAAATTTTGGGCACAGGTATATATTTCCAAATAGACACAGGTACATAATTCGTACCCATACTTGTTGAAAAAGAAGACCTATATATTCAAAATAATTTGACAAATTTATCAAAACCAAAAACGGAAAAACTAGATTGATCTTCGTCTGCATTTGTTTGTAAAATGTGAAACGGGTAAAAAACTGACTTCGTGAGGTAGAAACAAATACGTCTATTGATTAATTTTTAAACAAAAGTCCTGAAAAATCTGGAATAAAATATAATGTAAGGGATTTTTTTTTCAAATAAATTCAATCCAGCTCCGTTGTCTTTGGTATTTAAACAGAATGTAGTCAAACTTTGCTTAACTTCCTTTAAATACATAGTTTTCTCTACACATTTCATGGTTAGAAAGTTAAGAGGAGATGAGTAAATTCTGTCTGAAGTTTTAAGATGCCCGTAACTTGTCTTTCCATGAAAACTAAATTGACAGAAAATAATTTGAAGTATAAATAGAAAACTAATAAATTGTTCTTGAAAATATTACCGCACAATTATATTTTATGTAGGTTGAGCCTGATATTCACAGATTTTCCAATAACACCTTGTTCGATGGAAATCTCTGAATATCAGAGGCATGCCTTAGTCAAATGGGAAAAATTCAAAATAACTCAGCTCTTCCAAATATTTTCTCTCAGACCACCACTATAAGAGTCAGCCTGAATTTTCTGATTTCCTAAAAAAAACAAAACTTTACTGAACTTGCGATAAATTTCATTGCAAAACTAAGTATAACTTACCCATAATAGCAACGAAGAGAGCGGTGGTTCTGATGATGAGTTCCATCCTTCTGGCTTCTAGAATCCTCCAGTTGGTCTATGGTCAATGTACTGAGACACTGGGTTTTAAATACTTCAACGTTTTTAATAAATTTAACTGAACTCATTTTTGAACGGGATGAAATATTCATGAGTTGCACTAAAACAGGTGAATGTACCAATATATTAGAAAAATAAGTGAATATTTTCATATTTGACCTGGTTGATATTACAATTTTATTTGTCGACACCCTTGTTCAGACCTCCATGTCATTTACACTTCCACATTATTTACATGGAATCTATGGCCTAATGAAAATTTTCAATTATTGGAATGACTTCAGGTTCAAGAAGGGAGACAACTCCTACAAATTAATATTGCCACAAGTATATTGAAGATTGAGGAGCCAGAGCCGCACAAAAAAACCACACTTTAACATTTCCAAAATTAAAACTAACTTGAATTTCACGAATTGAAATAATTAAAACAAAATAACTGTCACACTTGGAATTATGATAAGGCACTTAATGACCTTTGCCAAGCCAGTATTAGCGAGCAAGGACACTTCCAACCTGCCAGGCCAAAGAGTCGAAATGGGCACTGGTTACATTATACTGACCTACCCAATGGGTACTCCCTGTCAGGGTACACCGCAATCTGTGATACCGTTATCTAAGTATTTGTTAGACCATATTATTGGTTCTTAATGATGCAAACATCACGTGACACACATCTAGAAGTACTATGAGAAAAACTGCAACTATACAGATAGCACAGCTATGATAGTTTGGTCACCATTGCACAATAGTTTAATTTTACGTGATGATAGTAAATTATGGGAGGAATTACATCACTTATAAGGGTTCATTCACACTGTGCGTTTTTTTTTTCTAATTGCGACTGCGATTCTTCTTGTCGCAACAAATGTATTGTACAGGACTCAATGGAAGTGTTCACACTATACGACTGTGACAACATCATCAGCTCCTATACAGTCCATTGTAAGCAAACACAAATCACACAAAAAACTTATTTCAAACTGCCAGTAGTCATTGGTGGCTCGTTAGAGCCGCCTTAATGGTTGATTGACGGTTTTGCCTCGAAATTTTGGGCCCGTGGTGGGGACCTATGAAGGCCTTTTGCTGCTTAGTGACTGTACATGGGGATGACGGTTCTATTTGCAGGTGGTGGGGACACCAAACCACTATATGTTGTAATCGAACTTTTTGTTGCTGCAGGTGGTGGGGACCCTAAAACCTAGTATACAAAATTCTTCACTCCTTTTGACCCCTTCGCTCCCCTTTGCCTCCCAGGGAGCGAAGGGAGCGAACGAGCCACCTGGTGAAACTTTCACAACCTAATATTTTTTAAATTACGCGTTTACCCAGACATATAAGACAAAATATAGAACATTGCTGTGAAAGAAATAATTCTGAACTCTTTTTGGTTGGTACTTGTTTAGAATTTAAAGAGAATAATAATTAACAAATGTTGAAGAGGACCAGCTTTTAACTATCTGTTGGTTTTGTCTATCTAGTTGTCAACGTTCAACACAATTCAATTTGCCGATTAAATTCGCCGCTTTTTTCACTAAAGGAAGCACGGCAAGATTTGAGCAGCTGAGCCCGTCGCGGTGGCCGAGCGGTAGCACGTCTGCTTACTGTGTGGGAGGTCTACCGATCGAATCCCGGCATCCTACCTCTGCTACATATGTGGGGAATCCGTTGTGCACAGGCGAGGAAGCACGCAACGGATCCACCCTGGTTTTGAAACCCAGGGCAGACGTCACCAGCAGTATCACCAGGGGTATCAATGGCCCCATAAAAAGGACATGTGTCCTTTAAAAAATTTTTACATTTTAAAAGCAAAAAAGGACATGTGTCCTTTAAAAAATTTTTACATTTTAAAAGCAAACAGAATACTGAGTTTTATTCTTAAGTTAATCTACCCTGTATAGTGGTAATTAATCTGACAGATCCGAGAGAAATTTCTTAAACAAGACATAGCTGCGAATGAAGTAATACTTGCAGTGGGTGATTCAGAATGAGCACCCTGCAGGAACTTCAAAAGATTCTGACATTTGCGATAGTTTTTAAAAGTTTCTGACTGACATTTTATAATGGAGTCTGTGGGAAATTTTTGAATAGGTTGATATGATAAAGTTAGAGTCGTCTAACCTATACAGAAATAATACTCAACAATTATGGATAAGATATTAGATATCTGACTTATGAAGAAACACTTGAAATTTAGGCAAGGATGGCTAAGGTATAGACAAATATAGGTGTCAGAATCACACTTCTTGTTTCACTTTGTCATCCCTACATAAATTTCAAAGATCTCTTCATAAGTCAGGTCTTTAATATTTTATCCATAATTGTTGAGTATTATTTCTGTATAGAATCCACCAATAAACCTGTCACATCTCCAACTTCATCACCACTCCCTATCCAAAAACATGAAAAAAAGTTTCTCCTAGATCCCATTATAAAATGTCAGTCAGAAACTTTTGAAAAACGTCGCGAATGTCAGATTCGTTTGAAGTTCCTTCAGAGTGTTGGCGGAGGGAAGGGGCACCAACCCCAAAGGTGGCGACGTCAACGTAATATTATGACCAATTTTCACCGATCTCTTGATGAATCTTACATCTATTCACAAGCAAGATTTCATCAACAGATGATGTATTTATTGTTGTCTGAGTCTTGTTGACTAGAGCTCTGGATGTAATGCTCTCGACATTTTAGCATTTAGCATTTAAGCATTGTCAACATTGAAGCTGCTATGCACTTAAGTGCTGCACTGTACTGTACAGGGTCTTAAATATTGAGGTGGTCTGAATCATGATGACCAGTCACAGTCATTAGCTGCTCACATGGTTGGATCACGCTGGGTTCGTAACCTAAAGTGTCTACGCAACCGCTTGCACAGTTTTTGGGTGTCCCCCTTAGATCTGCCACTGAATCGTTTTGCATTTCAAGTATGCAATACTAATCAAGGTATAATATATAAGTATTTTCATTCAATGCCATTTATTCTTGAGATTGCTTACCCAGGTGTATTTTTCAATTTTTCAAATTCACCCCGGCAGTTATTTTATTGTAATTATCCAATATATCCAAACAATAAAAGAGATTACAAGTTTAAAATCTGATTATCTTTGCAATTAATTTAATTTGCATTTCTTTATTTAAAAACACACAGTCATTGCTCAGTTTTTTTACAGACAAAATAAAAGATGATTTAATAGGGATAATTCCAAAAATTCATTTCTTCCAATGGATTCTGAGTGCTCAGTAGTATTTCCAATAATTGCCATAGTAGCCTGAGTATGGTGGGTAGTCGCCTGAGTATGATGGGTAGTCGCCTGAGTATGATGGGTAGTCGCCTGGGTGTGAAGGGTAGTCGCCTGGGTGTGATGGGTAGTCGCCTTGGTGTGATGGGTAGTCGCCCTCCCCCGGTGGTGGTTGGGTGGGGCCTGTGTACGGTATGATGGTCGGTTCCTCGGAGTAACGCGTCATGATCTCCTGTATCCAGGGCAGGTAGTACTTAACATCCGAGTACACTCCCGGCGTTTCCTTCAGCGCGCATCTGAGTAAAACAAAGGTAAAACAAAGGTCAGCTTCTGTGATAGGATTGTGCGTTTGATTTTAATTGCCTTACTCAGTTCTCTAGCTCGAGCTCAACTGAGATTTACAATTGAGTAAACGTTAACCTGTTAACCTTAACCTGTTATTTAACCAAAGGGTGTTCTTGCATCTAGATTGGCAGCAGTTAATGGCTCGTTCACATTGCACGAAACCGGGAGCGGGAACGGGACCGGAAAAAAATGGGTTTGTATATATTATGCAGAACTGTACACACTATAGGGGACTGGGACCGGGAATGGGAATGGGAACGGAAAATTTGCAAATGGGTTCTATACCGATTTTTCCGGTCCCATTCCCATTCCTGGTCCTGGTCCCCCTAGACCCGTCCCAGTCCTGGTTCCGTGCAATGTGAACGAACCATAAGGCATGCATAATGTGTTTAGCACTGCATTAGATCGTAATACAGGCTGTTAGTGTTAATGCCAGTTGGCATGTTTGCCTTGAGAAATATGTCAACTGTCAAATTGCCTTGTGTCTCAACACACTGTTTAAATTAAATTCGCTTAGAACTTTGTACTATGTACACAAGAAATACATGTCAACAATGTCAACCCTTAGTAAGGACCAGTCAGGAAGGACCAGCCAGGAAGGATTGATCAGGAAGGACCAGTCAGGAAGGATTGATCAGGAAGGACCAGTCAGGAAGGACCAGCCAGGAAGGATTGATCAGGAAGGACCAGTCAGGAAGGATTGATCAGGAAAGACCAGTCAGGAAGGACCATTCTAGAAGGATTGGTCAGGAAGAAGTTTACGTGAGAAAGTGGCTCATGGGAAAGGTAGATTTCCTCACCCAGTGGACCATGGTATAGTGGGTTACGGGAGCTTGTAAAAAATGTGGTGGTAGTTTCCAAAATGTCTCAATTACACAAAGGATGTTAAAAGCAAAATGGTGGAATTTAAACAGATGACAATACATACCCTTCGCCATGAGAAACAATACCAATATGGGTCCAACGTCCATCTGGTTTCTTACACATCGGAGGTCCTCCTGAGTCTCCCTGTAATATAACATTGAGATCATCAGAACAGGATGGGTGACAGGGTCCATACTGACAAACAGGGTGGGTGTCAGGGTCCATACTGAAACATAAGAGGTCCTCCTGAGTCTCCCTGTAATTGAACAGAGATCATGAGTGTAAGAAGGATGTTAGGTTCCATGCTGACAAACAGGGTGGGTGTGAGGATCCTTACTGAAACATAAGAGGACCACCAGAATCTTCCTAAAAATCAACAGAGAGATCATGAGAGCAGGGTGTGTGTGAAGGTCCATACTGGCAAATGGGGAGTCTGTGAAGGTCCATACTGACACACCAGAGGACCACCTGAATCTCCCTTCAGTATAACACAGGCATTAGGAGATTTGTGTCTGAGGGTCCATACTGACAAGCAGGGTGTGTGTAAGGATCCAACAGGGTGTGTGTGAAGGTCTATACTGACACACCGGAGGAGCACCTGATTTAACATAGAGATCATGAGAGCAGTGTGTGTGTGTGTGTGAGGTTCAGTAGTCACAAGTGGGGTGGGTGGGTAACAGGGTCCTTACCGACACATCAGAGTACCGCCCGAATTTCCATGACAATATTCGGTGAGATTCTAGTGTGAGATTTTAGCAATTATCTGTAACCAATTTTGAACGGTCTCTTTCTAATTTAAACTCAGCTCTATTTGAAGAAATTATCTGATCTTGCTGCTAAAGAAATTCACAAAAATATTACACTACCACGTCTATAATCTCTAACTTTACCACAACCATCGCCACTGTCTTGACCTTCACCATCACCACCCCTCGCAATATGTACCTGACAGCTGTCTTTTCCTCCGGGCAGATGTCCTGCACAGATGGAGCCCTTAGCGAGCGGATGACCAAGTGTTTCTCTGCATTTCTCTGGACTCAGCTGTGGCACGTTCACGTGTAGCATGATTTCACTGCCCTTATTTGCGTTAAACTCTACAACCGTTTATAAAAATGCACCAAATGGAAACCAAGACAAAATAGTGGCACCACTGCCCAGTCATTTATCTTTGTTAATATCAAATTATTAGTTCAAAATGTAATTGCTGCCTTAAAGGTGGAAAAAGGATAAAAGGTCAGTACTTTTATCGCCCCATCCAGCAACAGTACACGACGTCTTATCGTATTTCTGGTTCTTCTTTGGGAGACAAAGAGTGTTGGCGTCTTCGTGGTGAAGTTGAAGCGGTTTGTCCAGCTTCAACAGCGCAATGTCATTCAGATTGTTTCTTATCGCTGAAAATGTGGAAAACTCAAATTATATGAAATGAGGAGTTGTAGCGGCCACACAGACATATATTTAGAAAAGAACAAATTAACAAATAATTAATTTCTGCAACTGCTGCTCATGACTAAACTTTTGTCAAATTAGGGCACTCAAAAATGATACATATTAATCCATTTTTCTACTATTTGAGATTGTAATGTTAATACAGTTTTTACTCACTGCAGTCTCTGTGCAGGATGACATGTGTTAATACTAAAGACAGTTCTACTTACAGTAGTCTTTGTGCAGGATGACATGCTTTAATACTAAAGACAGTACTACTTACAGTAGTCTTTGTGCAGGATGACATGTTTTAATACTAAAGACAGTACTACTTACAGTAGTCTTTGTGCAGGATGACATGTTTTAATACTAAAGACAGTTCTACTTACAGTAGTCTTTGTGCAGGATGACATGCTTTAATACTAAAGACAGTTCTACTTACAGTAGTCTTTGTGCAGGATGACATGTTTTAACACTAAAGACAGTTCTACTTACAGTAGTCTTTGTGCAGGATGACATGTTTTAATACTCACTGTAGTCTTTGTGCAGGATGACATGTTTTAAACCAATAACCTGCAGATCTTCACTTGTCTTTAAAACTTCATTTTGGCCGGAGTGAATAACCCACTCGCACGGATTCACACTGAAACAAACAAAACACCCTGACGTTTGTACACTTAACTCTGACTGGTTCCTCAATGGTTGTCCATCACCCTGATGGAAGTACGCTTTGTTCTGACTCGTCCGTAAATAGTTTTATAGTGGTTGTCCATGAGGATTTGTTGGGTCAAATTCAGCCAGAATTTAGCAGCGCTGCTAAAAATTTCTCACAGATGCTGATGGTATTGACAACACAGCCAATCGAGTTTTTCATAATTCTCGTCTAATTAGAGGAAATTAACAAAAACAAAATTTCAAAACATTTTGCCGAGTTTGGAAGCCAGACATCTAGCAGAGTTGTCAGCTGTACTACCAGCCATACACTGGAATGTTCTTTGCACTTGTGTGAGAGTTTAAATAGATCCTATTCATGGATGGTGACTCTGTCCAATTCACCTAATCAGACAAAAATTCTTTTCATTTTGAAAAAAAAACAACAGATTGACTGTATCGTCCTTCTTGAATTCCAATCATCGGTGACACAGATTAAAATTCAAAAGAGATTCACTGGTAAAACGACACATTGAACTTTAAATTTGTATTATTTAGTTCAAGAAAATTACAAAAATTAAAAACAGTTGCACTTTTTTTAAAGATTTTCGAACAAGGCAGTTACAGACCAGTTGTCGCCGCAAAGGTGAATCTGTGGAATCCAACAAAGCACGTAAGATAGGGATCATTGAAACCCGTTGCAGGCACCAGCAGAAGTTCAAAGCAGGAGTATCAGTGGCCCCCACAAAAAGAATTGAAATTCTTTACTGTGCTAAGAATGGAATTCAATAGAAACACTCACTACGTTTGACTTTCAGGTACAGGTTGCTCATTCTCATCCACAACAATGAAGCAATGAGCTGCAGTCAGGATCCATTCCTTGTCTATGATTGCTCCACCACAGATTGGTTGCCACTTCCAGACCTTGTCTCCAGGGTTACCCTGTCCCAGTCCAACCAACCAAGGAAAACGCCCTTCTCTCGTGGTTGTGCCTCCGACAATTCTCTTAAACTCCTACAAAAAATTACATAATTATCACTCAGATGATAACTAAAAGTAAATTTTCTGTCGTCTTTCACAAAGCTTTGCTTGAAATTTTGGGTCGTTTGTAAAGAGCAAATCTGTGACAGATTGACACTGATACGTAAAAACCTTCCCTCCTACTTCGTACCAGGTCGGTAAAATATTTGAGCTTTATTTTTACCTCCAAGTCTCTCTTGGCATCAAACTTTGATTTTCCACAGTCAGATGGCGCTGGTAACGGAACCTTCGGAGAATCTTTCGCTGTACAATTAGTAAAAATTTACTTGAATCAAGAGGTGATAAATTTTCCATTTTCCATAGTCAAATCAATAAAATAACTGCCAGGCTGAGTAGCTGACGACAAAACCACTGCTTTTTGTGAAAAAAATTCTAAGTCAAAAAGACTATTTGCATTTGGAACCTCGTGTGTGGTAGTCTGGAGCCACACCACAGCACCAGTAAGATATGGCTCTCAGATGGGAACATTCGAGTTTTTCACAAACACACAAGACAGGCAATGTTGGCATTATTGCCAGCTTTGTGTTCCCATATATTTGCAGTTTCCATCTTTATTTACATCAAATAATGTCAGTAAATGTGAAATTAGAAATCAAGGGTACGTGAGGGTTACATTTAAGGTTTAATGCTACATTGGACTAGTTGATTTTTAATGGCAGAGTTAAAACAAATTTGACAACGTTGGCATTCTTGTATTGCGGAGAGATTATACTGCTCTGAATCAGCTGAATTCTCTGAACTCGATGAAAGTTCTATTCATTTGAGTTTACCCCACATGACCTTCGTTAAATTCACTGAAATTAATAAATTGTGACCAAATCCACGAGATGGTTACAGGGGATCCCCATCTGGTAACAGATGTTTCAAGATGAAGTAATAAAAAAGAACTTTCTGTTACCATTCAGGGTATCAGTGTGATCATTGCTGATAGATAACAACCCGGAGGTGGTGAAGAGAGCCTTCTCTTATATTCTACTGTTGAATATTGTGTAAATACGTAGTGCGATTAACCGTATCATTTTTGCAATCTGATATAATTCACTGAATTCCCTAAATGCAACAATCAAGTTTTTTCAAAATTCTATCATCCAATTAGATGAATTTGACAAAAATAATTTTGAAAAAGTAGGATTGAAACTCCACACCTACTGATCAATTTACTGACTGCTTTAACCATTACACCACAGACACATCTGTGGTTGTGGGGAGCTTTAAATAGGCCCTAATTCATGCACCAGTGATTTCATCTAATTCGCCTAATTAGATGAAAATTGCGTCATTTTGAAAAAACTAGATTGGAAACCTCCAGTAAGATGCACAGGTGTATTCAATACTTACTTTTTCCAGGAGTTCGCGCGGCGCTGTCAAATGGAGATTGGTTGACGCACTGCGGTCCTACAAACAAATGTTTTTTTTTTCAGATCATGAGAAAAAACAAATGTCACTATAAAGTACGAAGCACAACAAGGAGATGGTAACATAAGCAGATGACGGGAAAAAGAAGAGAAATATACAACGTTTGATCCAGACAAGTTTTTGTTTTACCTGTTGGAGGTTTCCAGGTATCTCGGTTAAACGGTCTTCTGTTCGTCGGTACCGCATTATTCAGTTCTGCAACTAAACAATAAAGCAGCCAACGTCTTGGCAACCAGGTCTATCAAATGACGTAATACGACGTGGCATATTATGACGCTACGTT
>JBCAUG010003473.1:0-11467 GCA_038406175.1 Haplosyllis leylae | reverse complement strand
AACATATAGTGGTTAGGTGTCCCCACCACCTGCAGGTACAAGCCCCATCTCATATACAGTCACTGAGCTGCAAAAGGTCTTCATAGGTCCCCACCACGGGCCCAAACTTTCAGAGCAAAAACAGCCAATCAACCACTAAGGTGACTCTAACGAGCCACCAATTATATCACATAACTTTAATCGAAATATGTTTAAACGTATTGGAGTTTTCCCCAAATGACTTACAATGATTTTACTGAGGAAATCCGAACGTATAGTTACAAGGCATATCACCGAGATATTCCCGGAATTAGTTTTCCTTTACTACCTGTGGGTGGGTATCTATTCAGTGAAGTCACTGGCGAAAGATATTCTACGTAACCAGAGGTAGAAGTGGAACTATGGTCTCTTTTTATTGCAGAGAAAGCATGCCTACTACCAAATATCTAATACCTCTGGTAACTTTACCACTTTTGGTCATGTTCACTGAATTTGGGGAATTTATCAAAAACCATTCAGGGAAAACTCTTCTTGTTGTTGCAGCCATTACAAGATAAGAAAGTTGCGTTATTATGTTAGACAAATGGATAAATCTTTAAAATAAGACATATAAATTACTAAACATTCTTACGCTTCCCCTGTTTATTTCTCGATCAGATGAGACTAGTGATAATTCAGAGGAGTTGACCGCGAAAAAGAGAAGACTTCGACAGATTAAAATAACAAAGGCCTAACAAATTCTGCCTTTTGAGAGCAAATCTTAAATATATTTTTTATTTAATTTATAAATCGCTTCCCATACCAGTGGTGACAAATTACGTTGACGAAAAGGTAGGTTAAGAAGTAGAAGTTTTTATCGTTTTAGCAGAATCCAGTCAAATTCGTTGTTAACAGTGTTTCAAATATAAAAGTTTTCTGCAGAGGCTGTAGAACGCAAATTTGAAATAAAAGACATAGATCTACATTACACTAGTTCCATTGTCCCTGAAGGAACGTACTCTATAAGTTTGTGCAAACAAAGATAGATACAAAGATCGTGGGAAAAACATTTTCCTTTGACCAAAAAGATTAACCATTAACACAGTGAATTATGACCTTGGACATCAAATGTAACAGCTGTGATGTGAATGTTCAGACCTTAAATGCCTTAGTCTTGTCTGTCTGCAAATGTTGTACCAGGAGGATATTACTTTCCTCACACCCTGCAGAAAATTTAGACAATTCTACTTAGTCTGGACAATGGTAGTCATGATCGTTTTCATACTAAATACTCAATACATGTCCCTGATAAATAATTAAGTATATGTACGGAGCGATTACTGTAGTATTTAATTAATTTCGAGGAGATCACAAATTCTGAATAAAGTTTAACCATTTTATTTATCAGTCATTTTAAGTGTTCCAGAAAAGCCGGTACTTTCACCAACAAATTGATGATACAGAATTACTCTGGAGGCCCGAGCTACGTGGAGATATTTGTTTGTATATTTAGAATTTTGATGCTCAATATTGCTTGAATTTTTTGAATTGTTAAAGTGTAAATAGCATTTCCATTCTTCTTGTGTTAAATCTGCAAGTATGACAGCCATCCTTGAGTATTGGAAGAAAAATGAAAGTATCTTGGGTTTCTTCTTTTAAAAAAATAATTGTACAACTTTATTTATGAGGTAAATGTACTGGTTATTTTTTGTTTTTGCAATAGAATAGATTTTTTCTGATAGATGATCACAAGAGCACGAGCTCTCTGACATGCTCAAAAGATCATCATCAATGGATATTAAAAGGTGCTCAGTTAATTTGCAGTACGTACATGTGCAGTTTATCAGCCATTTTCACTTTAAAGAATTGATGATCATTCGTAACTATTTTTGCAGATGTAAAGTTTAATAATTGAATATATCCACATTTACGTATTACAAAAGATGTCTACGCTGTCACATTTTAACGAAACAGTTGAACGAGATTATACTTTGCATATCACCACAGAATCTAGAAATACCAGGAGAAAAGCACCCTGAAAGAAAACACTATCGCCTGTATTGCAGAAGTAAACCGAAATTTACATCTATATTTGTACAAATTGAAAGAAACTGTCCAAGACTTTTAAGTGTCCCTGGACCTTGTCTCTTGGTGTACGGTAGAATAGAACGGGATCCCAATTCTTGAGGTGGCGCCTTTAGTCACGTGACGAAGATTGTATCTGGGCGACCCAATCACAACTGGGTCAATTAGTCAGGTACCATTTTAGTACCCATGATGCTGGTGTGCTAAGGTTTTCCTCAGCATGTGCATCAGCGACCACGATCCATCAGCTCTTTTCTGAAATTGTAAAATATACACCATTTTAAATAGTTATTTGACCATTAAAATAAGCACAGACAACAGGAAACGATGGGGACACGTAATGTAACTGTCTCTGGTTTATTTCGTATGAATTAGAATATATGGGGATTATCCAATTGGAACAAGATAACGGAAACTTGCCTGTGGTAGAACTGAGTTCTCTCCTCTGGTCTCGTGTGTTGTGGGACAATCATCGGGTAATTTAAATACCGCATCGTCATTGATGCCAATGTTTACGTCAAGATACATCGAAGATGTTAGAGATGCAAAATCTGAAAACGACATGGAAATTAGAAATAATATCAGAGATAATTACTTTCTGGCCAAGCTAGCTGTGATGAAAGGTTAATGAACTGTCCGACAAATCCTCAGAAATCCAGAGTACGTGCGACCATAATTGTTTCTTTAGCACGGGTTATATTCAAATGTAACGAATGACTGTGTCTGACGCAAAATAATGAGTTCTTAACTATTAACTGAAAACAGTTGAAATGTGTAATTTGTCCTGTCTCACATTTGCAATATTTATTAATTACATCAAAAATGTATGCTTGTTTGGAGTGAAATATGTGAAATATCACTTCTAAATACATATTGTAGGTAGTGTTCAAGTAAATATGTAAAAACAGTGAAATCAAGTTGGTGCTATGTGTCCTGGCACAAGCTGTTAACTCTATACACTACAAGAAAGTCCTCCTGCGTGAACTCAAGAGGCATACCGTCCATTGCATAGTAACTCCCTCGGCTGAGTAGTCCCCCCAAAAAATTTTTTAAAAAATTTAAAAAAAATAAAATTTGCGGGGTACCCGGTCTGAGTACCCCCAGTCTGAGTACCCCCTGGCTCAGTACCTCCCCCCGGCTGTGGGCCTTAGTACCCCCCGGACACATCCCCCATGGACAGATCCCATGGCTATGTTGATGATCTGAGTACCCCCCCCCCCTGTGAATGGACATATACCTGTGAAAACATTACCTTACTGTTGTACTACGTACGCAGATGGTAAGAATAGATTGTCTAAGAAGTGGACAACACACATCCCAATATGTCGTCAACTTGTGCCAGGCATCAGGTACAAATTTTTGTTTTACAATATTTACATAGTTACTTGACCATCTGCAATATCTCACATTTAGGAATAGTATTTCAGACTGAAGTAAGCATACATTTTTGATGTAATTAATAAATATTGCAAATACTAAATAGAATAAATGCTACACATTTCAACTGTTCAACTGCTCAACCAATGGGCATGAAGTCATCAGTTTGTGCCGGACACAAAATCATTCGTTCTATTTGAATGAAACCCGTGTTTAGACGCGCAGACTTTGGTACGTACTTCCTTTAGCCATGTAAACTTCTTCGGTTACTGGTACGCAGTTCTTCTGTATGACTGTTGTTTTCATTGACACGTTGAAAGGTCCATTAAATTGCCATAAGTCAACGGGCAATTCAGTTCCCAGGCGGAATTCGCCCAAATGTTCTGCATGTTCTGAAAAGGCACAAATATGGACCTGTGTCAGAATTTGAGCTGTTTTTTCATTCATGCATAAAGTTTTTCGCAGAAGCTAGGATCTCATTGTCGTAGCACTCAAAAATTTACTCAAGACAAAAACTGTTGTTAAAAAAACAAAATATCTTGAGTTTTCTTCAGACAAAATTGTTTCAGATGGCTGGTTTTTATTTACCTGGTAAACACATTTGTTTCATGGGTTCTTCAGTGCGAATGCCTCTGCATTTTCCGTCTCTGATAACATATTTGAAATGCTGAAATATAAATCTTAAAGTTTGAGAAACAAAAGTACATACTGAAGTACATGTAAGAATTATAAAGTTTCCATAAACGCCATATCACAGTCCAATTATTGATCACAGGTCGGATTAAATTTTTAGTTTTGAGTAATTGCCTAGCAATGGAGTCCTGACTTAAGTTCTGACTTAATAAAAATACTACTAAGAAGTACTGATGTTTATGCAATTCATATGAAATAATATGCTTCAGACATGTATTGGCCATCAAAATGTCCATTTTTTATGGAACTTCTATTTGTTTGGGGGAGAATATGAATTTATAGTAAATGATGTAAAATGTGGTACTGGTTTGCAGACATTGTAGTCAATACAACAAGTATATTGATCTAGTCAGAACTCAATAAAATCATTGGCAATTAATTACAACTACAAATGAATCTGATCTGTATTTAATGGGATCTCTTTCTATCGAACATGTCTTAAAAATAAAGCCCAAGACATTTTCACTTCGATGATACATAGCACTAAGGAGGACTTGTGACTTCTGATCTGCTCCATGGGAGAGATTAATGGAAATAAATAGATCTACTTTTTTGAAGATGAGCCATACAGAACTCTGCGACAACAATGATTTCAGCCAAAATTCTTCGGGTGTAATTTTGAAGTGAAATGCATAACGAACTGCGAGATTTTATCCAGAAACACACAGAAAATCTCACATTAACACAAAAACAATAGAAAGTCAACAACAGACTAATTACTGTTCAAAGTTCACAGTGCACATCTCAACACAGCTTCACCAATTACTATGGTGGAGGGGTGTGGCTCTTCATAATGTGTAATAAAAATATCGATCACATGCAAGATTCTTTACTTGCAATTTTTCATTTATTTTACATGTAAAATGGACCATTAGCTCAGAGAAACTGACTAATATTGTAGATTTGACATTCTTAAATCTAAATCTTGTGACCTGGAACTCAATGTCCATTTTCAAGAGAGTGACTTGCTGTATTTCTTATTGTACTGTTCATTTTATTGCGGTATGTACTTAAATGGTACTGATATATTTATGCGAATGATAGATTCGTGGGATAAATGGCGGACTTTACTGACTTCTTGCTTTCGTGTTTATTGTAATCTAGTAAATTTGTGAGGTGTTTATCACGATAACATCTGTCTTGACCAGGAGAACAAGGAACTTAATAAAATGGTAAGGGTACGAATCAGTAATAAGAAATTGTTCAAAGGTTGACATTGGAGAAATAAGTTTTGAATTGGGATTTAGCAACTTTCCCACAATAAGATATTGCTGGAGGGGAATTCGAAAGCCTATCTACAAGAACTCAAGCCTATATTCCCTTGACAAGGTGTTGATTTGGAAGATCATAATCGCGAAGTCCATTACAGAAACAAACCCGCTGGGATGCTTCACGCATCAAAGTCGTCAGTTTAGTTCTTAGGTCATAATTGAAATAATAAATGAAAATGTCGGCAAAATATCATGATCTGGAAAAGTGTAGGTGCAACATTTTGGTATGCTAGACATTTTTATTTGCTGCAAAATAAATCTATTACCCTGTTGTAGTCTGCAATGGCGCGGTTTCCTGTGTCCAGATCAGTCATGGCAAATTTTTTGTTCAAATAATCGTAAGTAATATACAGATAATTTTGACTAGAACCAGTTCGACCTCCTGTTAAGTCAAACTCTCTGTCCACGCTAGCTAATATCCCCTGCCATTGATCTGGTACACATTGGCAGTTCCTTTTAAGGGTGGCTCCAGATGATATATCTGCGAGTATGACAACCACAAGCATCCATCTAAGAGGCTGCACTGCTTCCACCATAGCCCTGGATTGAGGTGCTGCTCTTGTGTTGGCTTAAAACTTTAACCCAGGAGGCACTGAACAGTGCCGTCCAAATCTGAAACTTCTTTCTTATTGGTTTGTTCGATTTATCTGTCTGAAATTAGAAATGACGAAAAATGATTAAATCTTCGGTTGTTCGATTCGTTAATTTGGGTATTCGGGTTTTTCACGATACACTTTTCTGATAGATCTCTACACAGGGAAGTTCTAACAAAAAAAATTGTCAAAAATTGCCCCCAGTCGGGATTCAACCCAGGACCTCTGGATCATCACTCTAATACTCTACTGACTGTGCTAGCCTGGTATGGGTAGAACAGGAGATTGCTGAAGTTAGCATTGTTTCATGCACCACTTCACATGTTGGAATTTGATTATTTCTGGAATTAATAGAGCATGACTTGATAAAGGCCTTAATGATTCACACAGACAACAAAATAGTGACTTAGCTCAGTTGGTAGAGTGTTAGAGTGATTATCTAGAGGTTGTGGGTTCAATCTCCACTGGGGGTGATTTTTGACGAAAATTATTTTGCTCTTTCCTGTGTAAAGATCTGTCAGATAATCTCAAATTCGCATCATGAACACCAGATTGTCAATTTAAGGGTTTCTTGATCGAATATGGTGAAAAAGATACACTGAACCAACTGAATCAAAATGAAAATTGGCTATAGCTTTAGCAATGGGAATAAAACATGGTTTCTGGGAGAGTTTGCAATGATGGGCTTTTGAAATTTGTCAGTTTATTTTGCTACAATTTCAGGTATTACTCAGAAGCGTGGGAGTTGGATCACTGAAACCTGGAAACTTTGAATCGTATGTCAAGCAGTCGAAAGGAGCTACTTTATTGCTTTGAACAGTAATTCACCAAGTTAATAGTGTTTCTCTGAAATGCCACACAAGTTAAAAAGCACATGTTAAGGCCATGTTGTTTTGATGTAATCACTTTCGGACGTGACTCTGGACATTTTCAAATAAATTGACTTTCGGATAAATGAGTAACAACACCATAAAATTGCGTGTGAAAGTCTTAGTGATATTTACACAACATTGCAATTTCACAGTGTAAATAATCATGTTTTGTACTTCTTGAACAGGAAACGGGTTGGATTCAAATATAAATCCCTCCTCCCTGCCACTTTTCTTTTTTTTTTCATTTCTACATGTAGTTTCCAGAGATATACTCAAAATCCAAAATATGCTTTTGACGGAGGATAAATTTTCTCTTCAATCAAAATTTTAACTGTCGGAAATAAGAAATTAAGGAAAGAAAAATGACAATCTAAGAGGAAGTTCAATTTGAATCCGACCTGTGTATTTGGCATTTGTGGAAAACATTACTGCTGTCCACGCAATGCCCTTTGACATGGCTCTACTTGATTTTATTGATATTTATTCACAGTAAATCTCTTTACAACGAAGCCAGGCATTGATGTTCCAGTTAATGTGATCAGAACTATATTCAGGGTGCAGCAAGCATCAACCACAGGTCGTATTCAGATGAGGATGCTGACCTGGTTCCTAGTGCAAAATCTTCTGACCCAATGACCATAAACATGAAATATGTAGTGATGCTGTTGTTTTAATTGTGAAATAAATATTTATATCATTTATTGGAGTTTCTGAGTGTTTGGTTTTGGTTACTTTTTCATCTACCTATATTTCTTCTTTAATATATAAATAACTTGTGTCTTTCCAATATGGAAATAATTGGAAAAAATTGCATAGAAAAATTGAATTGTACCATTTTATGTTTATGGTCATCAGGTCAGAAGATTTTGCACTAGCCACCAGGTCAACATCTTCATCAGAATACGACCTATTTTAACATTGAATTCAGATCGTTCAGATGAAATTTTGCTTTACAAAAGTTTATGGCGCTGTAAAGCCTATGATGGTGGCGTTATCTACAATTTTTCGAGCCATAATTACCAACTTGACAAACATTTAAACTTGCAATGTATCACAATTTCTTTTCAATGCTGCAATCTACTGGCCAATTCAATGTCCATCGCGCGCAAAAATGTTTTGTATAGCAAAATTCCATATGAAACAGCAGAGTGCACTTCATGTCCCGAGGACATTAATCCATCCCAGTTACTGCATTGACTTCTCTTTCCTGTTAGAAGGAATGATACACATGAAGCTCTTGTCTTTGAAATCTGAAAATGGCATGGATGTACATCAAATTCAGATGAAACATTCGTATTTTTCCTATTTTGGTTTTGGATCTTGCCGAATTAGACTAATTGCAAACACATAGTAAAATTGACTATTCATGGATAGGTGAAATGCTCATTTTGCACTGTCCATGGATCAGTTTACTATTCATGGATAGTTAAAATGCAATGTAGCACCATACATTGATAGTGCACATCGAATGAACACTGTACAAAGATAGTAAAAAATGAATTTGCATTATCATTTGCATGGATAGTTGAACACACTATGTATGATTACATTACTTTTCACAGATAGTAGATTCCACTATCCATGAAGCATTTGTCTAATTCAACCAATTAGGTGAATTCACCTAATTTCAAAACGAAAATAGGAAAAACGCGAGTGACTAGTATTAAAAATTGTAAGAATTTATTGAAGAAAACACCTTCTCTTTGTTTAGCTTTGGTGTTCCTAACCTAAACAACAGGAATCAACCAAGCACCCTACCGGAATAATATCCAATTCTGACTGGTTTCAGCCTGCACCCGAAGTTAGGTAATGGTTTTACAGGCGTCTCTCTATTGACAGGGGTTACTCCCTGGTCATGTCCGGGTATCCCCCCCCCCCCGGAAAGACTAGGAGCACCCCCTCAGATAGACTAGGGCTCTCTCCCCCAGACAGCACAAGGAGGTATCCTCCGAGAGATGGCAGCGCAGGTGGTATGCTTTTAGTGATCACGCAGGAGGACTTTATTCCCGTAAATAGTTTTAAAATGCTTGTCTGGGAGAATATGTTTGCCTGAAACATTTTCTGTCATCGTCAGGGTGTTAAAGAGCTTCCTGTCCAGTACTTTAATATCTATAGATATAATCTATAGATTTCCACAATATATAAACTCTCACAACATAATAACTTGAGTCGTTTATTTCTTTAACTTGCTGATTAAGAGCGTTTATGATTACCACACGTAAATTAAAGTTGGGAAACATTTGAGTGATAAGTTGATGGGTACACTTGTGATGCCAGAGTACAAATCACTTGAATACTTTGGCAGCTAATTAAAGGAGAAATGTGGACATAGGGTGGAGTTTAACCAATTAGCACTGAATTAAGGTGATGGTTGGCTCCTCCTTGAGCAATTCTCGATTATTAGATAACCCCTAATTATAAGCTGATTGCAAAGACCCATTTTGACATTTGTAGGCGGATTCCGACAATATATATTAACGGATAGTTGTCATCCTTATGTATGCTTATCTTTAACATCTTCATTTTTCACTTTCAATTTTTTCGCTTTGTCCTTCATGTTTAATTTTTATAACAATCAATTGCTTTCCTATATGAAAATATTTTAATTTATCAAATTAGTAAAATGTAAAAATGTAATCACGGACAGTATGATAAAATGTTTACAAGGTACTATATCGATTGATGGACTGAGAGTGAATTAAAATGAAGTCGAAGACGTAGTCTCTCAATTAATTCGGTCAATTTAAATTCTGGCCAACAGACGCAAGAATAATTGCGCTAATTTTATTCCAAGTAAAAGTTAAGATAATTAGGAAAATACTTGGAAAAGTTACATAGAATAGTTTGAGTGGAAGACTGCATCTGAGCTGATTCTGTTGTAGCCATACAACCCCATTTCAAGATGGGAAATGTCCCGTTTTCTCCCAACGAATTCACAAAAGGGGTTTGCGTTTGTGAAGTATCCATATGAAATTGATAAGCAAATACAAGTTAATTGCCATGCACAATCTAACAATTAAGCTCTCACAGGCATCAACCTGAGGATTTTAAGTAACAATTGTAGACTTGTTTGAATTCAGTTTGCTTGGTTTCACAAAAATGCAAAACTTTCGGCAACTTTGATCTTTTTACGACTGAGGTTACGTGACATATTGTGGGTATTTTTGAATATTATGGTTCTTTTTTGTCATGTGGCATTTGGGAATAATTATAAAAAAGATACTTCAATTACATAAGCTCTCTATTGTTATATACTTTCAGTACACAAATATATAGATCCCATTTCTTTCCTACCCACACATTACTATTAATTATTTATGACAGCTTTAAATGCCAAAAAAAAAAACAAAACAAAGGTTTTACATAAGGATCGGGTATGGTTTTCAATATCCAAAAGAAGCTTATTTCTGTACACACTGCAATTTGTATGAAACTTATGTTCAACAGCAAAAGATGTTCCGATGTCCCAGTTTTTTCTCTATTGGAAACTGATTTAAAGTAGTATCAGGAAAATGAATACGGTTAAAATGTTCATTGTTATTGGTCTGTGCATTGTGAATTTGTGTTGGTGCAATAAGTCATGGTAACGTCAGTACACAAATGTTTCACCGGTCTGTGTAAAAACTGTGTGTAGATCTATGTCTATCAAATGACCAGAGCAGTTATCTGTCTGTTACGGATCAAAAATTGATAGACTGATTCCAAACTTGTGGGGAAGGTGCATTTGGAGATCAGACTTAAGAAGATCGAACGCAAGCCCATAAACATGATATGGCAACTATTATTGCCAGTTTACTCTTATTTTCTAGTCCATCTTCTAAAAATTTTCGTATCTGATTCCAACAGTGCCTTTATATGTCCCCAGTTAGATCTTAGATTTTTCACTGAACAAAAGTGTCACGGTGTGTGTGGAGTGTTGTGGATGCGTAACAGTGTTATTTCAACGGCAACCCTCCACATCACTCCTGTATGAAATGATAGCTATTTTGGACCAATCAGAAGCAAGAGCAAAGATGTCATGTCTGGACTTGGTGTGCTGTTCAATTCAGACCTATTCCTACACCCTTGCTCAATGTATTCCTCCTCAAATGCTCCAAATCACTTGGAAACAGGGTTAAATCACAGTTAGTGTGTTCCACTACCTTAGAGAGGAGAGGAGGGTAGCCTTTATCTTAACTCTCTGTAGGGAACTATTTTGCACAGTGTATGAATACACTGGTGCTGTAACCCTCCTATATAAGTCTGGGTCAGTCATGTGACATCAGGAGATTATGTTGTACACCAAACTATTCACATCAACCCCATGCAATGGAACTTCTCAGGTAATAGGAGTGGAGTGGCCTCTCACATCCCTTCAAGTGGAAACATTCCACTTATGTGTGATCCCACACCCCTCCTGCCTATTTGACTTGTTATTGCATACTGTTGTCTTATTAGCCGGGTCCTACAATGGCTATAAGGCTTTTCTCCCTGTTCGTCTTCGTACTCGTATGCGAGGCACAAATATAAACCTAACGCTGTATATACCGTGCGGCACTCCAGTAACGGGACTCCTCTACGTGATGGTTAAGTTGCTGGTTAGCTGCGTGTCTAAAGGTGGGAACCCCGCAGTGGGGCG
>JBCAUG010003462.1:0-11468 GCA_038406175.1 Haplosyllis leylae | reverse complement strand
CTGAAATAGGGCAAAATGTGGGTTGCAACCGACCGATGCTATAGACTGCTTTAAACTCCGTTTAAATCAGCCAAAAATCATAAATAGACATACATAGTGGTATTTAATATTGGGGAATACACGTTCCATATTTCAACCATAAGAAAGTCCTCCTGCGTGACTGCAAGAAGCGTATCGCCTGCTGCATAGCAATTACTCGTTATTCTGTACTCTCCCCCCCCCCCCGGGATGGGGGGTATCCCAGTCCCAGTTGGGGTGGGGGGGGTACCCCAGTCCCAGCCAGGGGGGTACCTCAGTCTCAGCTGGTGGCGGGGGGGGGGGTGTACCCCAGTCTCACCCCACTTCCAGCCAGAGGGGTACACTAGTCCCAGTTGGGGTGCCCCCTGCCTGGGACTGGGGTATCCCCTCACCTTAGATTGGGATACCCCCAGAAAGGAACTGGGACCATATATCAGGGAAGGAACATGGGACTGGGGTAACCCCCCCCCCCGTGTGGACAGACACACACCTGTGAAAACATTACCTTCCCCATTCCTTTGGAACGCGGGCGGTAACAAGTGTACATATTTAGGTATATGAGAATGAACGTTACCTCTTCAAAAGTTTGCCACGTTTGCGAGCCAGCTTTCAGAAGTATAATAACTCCCTCCACCCACTGATCACGCACTGCCAGCTGCAAAGGCAAAGCCTCCTTACTGCCCCACCGAGAGGTGTAAAACTATAAAATAAAATAAAATGGTAGATTTAATACTCCTTTTTTAGCTCCACGCTAACAACATATTAGATCTAGATCCAATAGATTTTGGGATTAATGAGTGATTGTTACATAACCGTCAGCAGAACCCCCCCCCCGCGCCCAGTATGATCAACGGCGACTGTGTGATTTATGAACTGGTGACAAACACACAAACAGGCACAAATATACCTTTGTGTTTACATTCCAACCAGACTGAATAAGTTCCTCCAATTTATTTACATTCCTATCCCTGCAAATTTGTTCAAATTTCCACTGGATGTCTCCAGATTTCTTCACTATTCCCGACAGCATAGTTCTAAATTAAATAGCGGACTTACGCCGCGTGGAACTGAACACGGCGATCGTAGATATCGCCAGTATCTGCATATTTTATTAAATTATTTACAAAATAGATCTGACTGCACTCTCCAGGACTTCCTGTCACAAATAAACCTATGCTGCTATCTTTATGAACGCAAACTCATAACAAAAGCACTAAAGTTTCGTTGATTTTCCAGCCGATGCTGCCATCTTCTGGAATGGGAATTCTGGAAAGAATAAAATCAACTATTGCAAAAAGTTGGTATGAATGCATCCATCCATAAACTACAGTACAACCCAATTTACACAAATCGTAATCGCAATAGTTTAGGGAGCGTAAAAACCCGGTGTGAATGGACCACTAGGCATTGGCGTCCCCGTCTGGGAATTTCTGGATCCGCCACTGGTAAGCTAGTTGACATGTGTACGAATTGGGAATACGAAAAATGGCACTTGAGTTTTGACACTATTTCAACTCTAATACAAAGCTATGTTCTAATACCAAACATTAGCAAATATGTTTATATTAAAGTTAAAGTAGTGTAAAAACTCAAGTGCCATTTTTCCTATTGATATCCTATTAATGGTCATGAGGTCCGAGAAAATTGTCTTGCACCTTGGTCAGCATTCCCATCTGAATACGACCCATGGGAAAGTCCGAACGCGATGAAAATGTCAAGATGAAGAGAAATCGAAAAGTTCAAAACAAAATCCTAAGACTTACTGCTCACAGCAATGTGTGGCAATTTGGAGTATTTGATCATTTCTTGGGCACCTGACCAGCAATCATAGTACGACGGGAAAGGAAATGTTTTCACAGGTGTGACTCTGTCTGCCCATGGGGAAGGGGAGGGTACTCAGATCATACACATAGCCAGGGGGGTCTGTGGGGGTCTGCCCCGGGGGAGGGGGATACTCAGTCCCACAGCTGGGGAGGGGGGTACTCAGTCCCACAGCTGGGGGGAGTACTCAGTCCCACAGCTGGTGGGGGAGGGGGTATTCAGTCCCACAGCTGAGGGGGGGGGAAGGTATTCAGTCCAGATACCCCCAGGATAGGACAACACAGCGAACACTTGCTATGCGGCGGGCGGTATGCCTCTTGCGTTCACGCAGGAGGACTTTCTTGTTTTTTTTTGGGTATTTACACATCAATGCTTAAAATGTTGACAATTTTCATTGGCAGTACTCGGGTGACTTTTGAAGAATCTTAAATTCTAGATATTCTATCATTAGGAGAAAACTGGGAATTGGGCACAGACCAATCAGTGGTCTGCCGTGCTATTCTCTAAATCTGCAAATGTGTGAAACAGGGGATTTAATTGGCCTGTTTGCACGGGAATCCGTTGTCCTAATTAAAAAGAAATCTCCTAATGTGATGGTCGTGAGGTCAGAAGATTTCTCCCAGGCACTTGGTGAATATCCACATCTGAATATAACCCGTGTTTTCAGCAGTAAATTTCAGTTAAGCAACTCATGCTTTTATGCAAAATCGTTGAGAATTAAATTCATGGTGAAGAAGACTCCTCAATCAGTGTCAGTGAAACCTACCACCAATTCGTTGTTAGAATCACGGCGAGAGATTTAATAATCCAAGTTAAGTACACAATTTGATTTTCAATTCAGTTCCAAATGTCAAGTCTATTCATGTGATAATCCATGATTTCGTTACCATGACACTTACTATGTTCAAAAATCGTGGTTTATAATCAAATTAATGATTGTTCTTCTGCGCTGATTTTCTAGTTTTGCAACTTTTTTCCTTGGACACACAATTCGCGTCTTTATCAGAAATATACAGTCTCTTTGAAAGATTTTCATCCAACTGATTTAACCTACAAAAAAACCTGCTGATTTTGATTCCTATGTGCGTGTGTATTTGTGTGGGTGTTTGTGTGTGTGAAACAATTGATGTCTCCAGGAAGGTCTGTTCAGTCTGATTTGATTTGCATAAGAATCTTAGCTACTTGAGATACGGTTTCCAGTCAATATTCAGTCAGAACAGCAAATGATGATGGCTCAAAGCATTGTTCCTGTGGATGTCACTAGTATTCAAGAGATAAGTTTCTCCAGATTATGGAGAGGTCCCAAGTAGAACAGGAAACCTGAGAAGTCATTAGAATGTGAATGATCTAAAGACAATCTGCCAAATCCATCAAATATTTACACCAAGAGGGGATTCACTGCAGTGTGCGACAGTCTGTGAAGAGCGTCCCAGAATTGAAAAGATCATAATGATTTCACAAAATTCTTGCCTTCAGTAGCTTGTAAAATACCACGTTTAACAAAGATGTCAATTTGTTAATAACCAAGCATAATATCAAACTGAATACAAAAAAGGGAAAACATTGAAATGCTTCAATTCTTTTACCAGTATCCAAAGTTCAACACAGAATCATCCGTGCTTTATATTTCTAAGAACTAAATAAATATCAGAAATTCAAAAAATTAGAAAAATAATTTCTGAATTATGAAACAGATGATGAATTAAAAAAAACAAAAAACAAAAATAAGAAAGTTCTCCTACCTGAAAACGCAAGAGATATACTGCCCTTGCTGTATCCTGTCCCTGGCATGTCCTGCCCGGCTGGGGGGGGGGGTGGTGGGTTGGGATGGGGTACCCTGTCCTGGGGGGCGAGGGTGGGGGTGGGTACCATGTCTTATTCCTGACTGGGGAGGGGGTGGGAATGGGTACCCTGTCCTGGTCCTGGCCGGGAGGGGAGGGGTAAGGCCAGGACTTTACCTCCCTCCTGTGGACAGAAACACACCTGTGAAAACAGTACCTTCCCCATCCTCCAGATGCGGGCGGTAATAAACGTCACAAACATCTACACCACTGTAACAATTCTTGCATCATTCGCTCGGTTTCAACCAGGAATAAAAAAGGGTAAACTTCTTCAAGAGAAAAGAAAATAGAAAGCCCAAAGATTGTTGAGACGCAAATGATTTACAAATTGGTGCATCCATCAAGTTCTCATATGGATTCTTAAGTGAAGGAAGTGTTCTTCAATTGTTGGACAATGACTCGCTGCGAATGTAAATGAGAAGGTAATTTTATTTTGATGTCTGATTAATTTCTCATTATGGAACATAGCTTCTGATTTACTTCCACAAGAAACAGATGCCAGCAATACTATGGAGCGTCTGATTTACAGTAATTTGCTTCACTGTGAATAAAGAGAAGTAATGTTTTCAAAAAGAAGAGATTTTGCCCTGGTCCAGTGTGTTCCAGTTGTGTTGAACAACATTATTCAAAAACGTTTTTGTTCGAAGTGTGGAGTCTTTGCTTATTGGTATTTCTCGTGTATTCAAACTTGGCAAATATTTATGCGAATTTTCAGTCATTTCGGTGAGAATGAAAGTGTTTATATGATGCAAAGGTGAAAGATTAATAGAAAGTTTAGTAACAATTACTGGATATATTTATCCTGCAATTAACTCAAATAACATTGACTATGTCCTTACAAGAATCATCCATCAACCAATAATGGAATTCGATAAATGAAGTATTTGGTGACACATTTTTTAATTAACCCCGGTCGACTTGACTAGAAATGCGAATTACCCATCCAAACAGTACTTGTCTTTTATTGTTTGAAGATGATGAGGAGGATGCGTTGAGCAATATTAGATTGTTATTAAAAACAGGTTTGGCATAAACTATGTGCATGGGGAGAGTGCATTGAACAATAATTAGGATGATATGATAAAAACAGGTTTAGCATAAACTGTACACAAAAGTTTGTTACAAAGGGACTAAAGCCAGTGTTCTTGAGTCACACGAACACGCCACACTTCTAATCCTTGCAAGCCATTTGCTAGAGTTTTCTTCCTTTTGTGAAATCACAAGGCATACCTTTCTTACAATTGCATTTTAACATTATATTTCGAAAACCTTTTTACAAAATGGGTTTTCTAGTGCCTGGACCTAGATGTTTTGATGTCATTAATGGAAGTGAATCAAGGTCACTTTGAAGTTCAGGAAATATCTTGGCCTGCTTACACTTGGTATTTTAATGTAAATGAATATATCCATGAGCAAAGATCTTGTAAACTTAATCTGATATACATTATATACCTATTTATGAAGGAATCCATGCATATGCACTTCTCAAGGAATGTGGCTATTTCGTTGTATTTTCCTAAATAAATGCTTGCAAATGTAAACAATCATCTCGTGGTTAGGAGAAAAAGAAGGAACAACATTTCACTGAATCCTTCAGATTATGTAGGTTTATCTACGGTTTTCGGTGTAATTTTTCACAAGTTTGTCTTTTGTGGAAAATGTTGCAGGATTTTGGGATTTCACAGGATCTTTTACAGGATTTTTGAAACTCTGTAAAAATCCTGAGAAATTCCTTTCAATATAGATTTCAGCAATCATGAAAAATCCTATCAAATCCTCCAAAACGGTACAAATCCCATACATTCCTGTAAAATCCCACAAAAATCCTGTAACATGACTGGAGTGGCTAATTGGGGGAGTGGGTTCTGAATATAGTCTAACCAGAGAATATCCAAAACAAATAGGCTCACTGCTCACTTCAAACTTTTTACAAATCCCATACTGTGATTATCACTGGAACTCATTGGTCAAATCGGATAGAATACAAAGATAAATATATGTTCATATAAATCTATTGTCATGTGTTTCTGTGGACTTGTTTGAATCCCAAATGAAAAATTTTGTGGCACTCTGTGAAGAAATCATTGATCCCAACCTGTATGTGCACTTAGATTCGATGAATAAAATATTTTCTATTGATTAGAAAATGTTGTATTGAATTAGAATAAGTCCATTCTTAGACATACCAATATTGAAAAAAATTCTTTTTGAGACATGAGCTGATTTATGGACAGATATCGCAGATCAGACATCCAATCCAAGTTCCAATACTGAGGGATCAGGCGAGGCCAAGTGAACATGCAAACATGTAATGAAAAGGTATTAGTGCTTCGCACAAGAGCTTGACATCCATCTCAAAGCTGTTGGCTCTTGTTATTACATATACTGAAGGCATGACCATTTGTCATTATTTGGTCTCTGAAGGTGGGGCATAAGAGTCCATTTGTTCTCTGATTCTACTGATGTGTTGAGAATACAAGAACATTTTTATGAGACTAAGGAGTTACCTCCCCTGACACATTTGTACATTTAGGGTTACGTACACTCATTGTTACATAGATATACGAGGAAAATGTAATGCCTCGATCAACGAATAGCCCAGGTCAAGTCGTGTTTTTGTAATGAAAAAAAATCATGTTTTCCTACAATTTCTGTCCAAATAGACCCATGTCAAACAAGCTTGGTCACCACAAGGTCAGTCACCCATTTCTATAACTGAAAATAATCATCCGTTCTGTTCAACAGTAGACCTAATCAAAACACTCAATTGGAAGAGCTAAAAACTGGATTTTGCAGAAAAGACCCAAAAGCGGGACAGAAATTTTAATTTTTGTTTATTGTCTTCTGAAACTAAAGTTTGTGGAATTAATATTGAAACATATTCTGCAAAGTTTTTCTCCAGTTCTCCAGTTCAAATAATACACACCACTGATCAGACCACTGTACATCAAATGACACATTTGAATGGTCAAGTTAATTTGCCATTCTCAGAAGTCAGACTGACTCTCTAATTTCAGTACAGTTGATTCCTTTTGAGGTCAAAAGTTAGATACAATTTTAAAACACTCAGATTTTGCAACAGGTCTGTGTGTTTTTCAATCTACCTAATAAATCTGGGACATTTTTGGTAGAATTGATCCCCGGGAGTGGGTCACAGATATCGAGTAATTTTGATGTTGGCTTTCACATTACCCTGACCTTTTAAGCAGGTTTTAGTGACGTACAAGAACACAGAAGTTAAGTTTTAGTAAAATATGATATTTCATACATTTTACCCTGACTTTGATCCAATGATCTTGATACTCAAACTTGACCTAGATATGGTCAATATTTATCTGTATAATGAAAATAAAGTTTGCTTAAAAGTAGCTCAAAAGTTATAACCTGAACAGACAGACAGACTTGCATGAACTTATGTCCACATTCTCCACTTTACCAGAGTATTCTTTGAACATTGAGACATGGATAACCGTGAATTTGTGTGAATTTGAAACTCAAATTCTGAAAATCTCAATGCCACACACACACACACAAACACCAGTCCTTAATAAAGTCGTAGCATCGGGTCAGTATTTGAATCTGTGCTGTGAACCAATACAAGACTACACAGAGTTGACATCTGATAGTGTCTGTAAGTGCTAGTGCATCAATAACCTTTAATTTCTTTTTCATTATATGTTTCTTTTGGTCAAAGACTAAGACTAAAAACAGAAATAAAAACTTGTGAATAATTTGAAGATTAAAAAGCGATGATCTTCTTCTTGTTAATTTATGTTGCATTGCACGTCGATAAAATACTGGCCGTCTCTTTGGAGGTGGCATTGGCTTCAGGTCAAAATTGAGGAGACAGATAAAAAATGGGTGCAACATTGGTATAACTTTTTTTCCCGAATTGAATGACTTCAAAATGAAGCTCTTGCTTTCTATTAACTCTTGAGAACTGGTAACAGTAAACCACTTTAAGCCTTTTACCGATCCAAACATTGCCTTCCATGAGTACACGTTTTTTGCACATGAACAAAACGTTGATTTCTGCGCAAATTTAGCGTTCACAGCTTGCTTTTCTGAACACGTCACGAAAGATGATGAATGGCAAATCACAATCTACTAATTGAAAACTACAACTCATATTTCTCTCTTTAATTATACATGGTTCCTTCAAGGAACTTGTTTTTCAAAACACCACAACAAACGACAAAATTATTTTAACAATACCTTCATTATTGCTGGGGTTTTGTGGACTAATGAAAAGCAATGTTTAAGTTAGTCGTCGCAATTGAATCCAGTTACTTGACAATTAGACCGGCTGTGATTGAAGACATCTTTCAAAAATATGGAAACATTCTTACTACAGTAAATGGATTTGGGATTCCCGAACTCGTGGGTTAGTGACCAAAAATGAGGTCCACTCGAAGCTGGAAAGAACATGGAATCACAGTGGAAGTAACCACCAAACGGCAGATCCAGCTACTTCTAAAACTGATGCATGTTCAGTTAGCTAAATGTCTGGAATCAGTTCTTGGCTTAGAATATAAGAGATATTAAGGTGAATTTTTGAGGTTTTAGTTGCCGGAATAAATAAATTTTGTACAGAAAATCCCATTAAGTAATAATATTTTCACAAAAACACAGTAGTTATGGAAAGTAGACCTAATGAACAAGGATACTCAACCTTTATGTGTTTTGTGGAATCAACTCATTCCTTCACGACTTAAACTTTTGTAAAGTACCTGTCAAAACTTGGTGGATTATCAGATCCATGCTCTACAAATTATTCCTTTGCCGGAATTTAGTTCATAGCTTCACGGAGACAACAAAGTGGAAAATTCTTAAAAAGTCAAACGACAAATGGGTAGATTCTATTTCACAAACTGTCAAAGGTGTAATTTTACAGAAGGTTCATTAATAAAAAAAGGAAAAGCGACGAAATTGTAATTAAAAAGCAATACCCCCACACTTTTTTGAGGAATTTCAGACCACAATCATAGTCAATTGAGTTTTTTCTAAATGGCTTCGAAGAATTCATTGAATTCAGTGAAGAAAGTTGCAATTGAAAAAATTATTTGAACTTTGTTTCTCATGCATAGCAGACCAGATCATAACCACAGAACTACTAACCACATGTCAGAGACATGATTTTATAAATCTCAAATTATGCAACATTGACGTTGTCAGATTTGCCAAATTCAATGAATTCACCGAATTTTCCTTTCCATTATAGGAAAAACTCCAATGTTCCTCCAGGTAAATCGCAAATTAGAATGTGATGATTCAATGGACTTTTTCCAAAAGAGAACGGAGCTTGCAGTGAATTCAGGGAATCAGACAAATCACTGAAACGTGAATTAGTGTCAATTAAAGATCTTCTCTTTTGCCTGTGTCTTTGTGGTGTTGAGGTCAAGTGCTGGTTTCTTACACAAGAGGCAGCTGGTTCGAATACAGTAGTCTTTGCAATTTTCTTCCACAAATTCTGTAGAATCTACGGAACTCATTAAGGAAAAACTCGATTGGAACTCGATTGGTTTTCTTCTCAAAATAAACCAGCAGACACACATATTTATCTATGGCTTTGTAACCTGTTTTATGATGTGGGGTCAATGAATTTTTGCCTGATGTAGTGTCGGAGAAGAATATTAGACATTAGATGGGGTCAGTCATGATGATCAATGCGAAAATAAAGTAAGATCTATGACTGGGTTTGTGTCTGGCATTCTAAAATATCCCTTGGTGAGACCATCTGCTTGCAGTTAATTAGATAAATCTTCCCGACATCTCGGAAATTAAGTCAAGGAGTAATTTCTGCATTTATTTAAAGTAAATATCAATGTCTCACCAAGGTTTAGGTGTAATTCAGGAACTGAGGTTTTGAATTTTAGGGTGCTTCAACGAAGAGTTTTTATCTTTTCAGACGGATCCACTATTGAGGACGTTGACAATGTAACTGGGTTGATATACTACAGTTTACAAACTCCTAAAACCCGCAGTGAATGTCAATAACGCCCTCTATAAACTAGTTTTACATCTGAAAAATTTTTACATCTGAAAAAATGTTTCTTATGCTGGCTCATTTCCTTACAACTCTTTTGCACACTATAGTGTAAAAGAATGGGTTTTCTGCTGCTTGGCAAACTGGACAAATAGTTTAACAAGAATAACATCGATATATCATTTTGTTTTGGAGTTATTATTAAAGTTACTTACAAACGGTGTGAGGTTTTACAGATCAAGGCACAATACAGACTTCCGATCTATCACTTGTGAATTTCACAAAGTTCTCAGTTCAAATTGAGCTATTTTTCTGAGAGGTACCATCTTTTGAGCATTTTACATCGCATGTTAAAAAGATACAAAAACTGGATATATTAGGTTGACAAGGCAGGATGATTGAAGTTGTCAGGCAATTCCGTCCGTCTTGTGACCCACGAGATAGATTTCCTATCAAACAGGCAACATCATTGGAGACACTCAGTCTCACGGAAAATTGATCACCTATTCAAGTATGATATCATATTGTCTTCAATCCACGATGGACACCCCGAAATGTAAATATTTTTAGGCATCTTACAAAGATCGATCGATCATAGAAGCACATCAATAAAGTTTTTACCCTTGGATGGAAGTGTAAAAAAGACGGTTTGTACAAGAATATCTTAACTTCAGGGCTGCTCTTGTCCAGGAATAATCTATTTCAGGGTTTTTGAAATTTCCTGGACATAAAACCCTGTGACATGTAACAAGTACCATCAGATAATTTCTAGGCATTTATGAAATAGGCTAATGATACTTCTGGTGGAGTCACAAAGGAAACGGTTCAAAGAAGCGATCAATAAACGAACCTGGAGTTGAGTAACTGATCTACAAGGATTTATGGATTACTTTCCTTACTCGCATGTTGCGAGATTCCCTTTGTCTCTTTAACGTTCAAGATTAAAGCGATTTCTGTAGATTGTTTGTGCACCCTATATTCCTCACTTCCCATTACAGACTTCAGACTCAAGACATGAGTCAGTATGACAGTTTCAGTTTCACAAATTTTCACCTTCGCCAACAGTGAAACAATGGAGTTTTCCCTTAATATTTTCACTGAATTCGCTTAAAAATCAAAAAAGAGGATTACTGTATTTAAACCCACTATCTCCTGTGTATAAGAGACAGAGATGATACCACTGTACCACAGAGACACATGTAAAAGAGCAGATCCTTATACTGAACCTGATTCATGCTTCAGTGATTTCTCAGATCTCCGATTTTGTGAATTCACTGAAAGTTCTGCTCCATTTAGGGAAAACCCCATTAGGTTTCAATGCCAGGGACTAAGGACGTCTTGTATTAAGACTTTAGCAAGTGCAAAAATGAAATTATTTTTTAACTGTCAATTCATCCAGCCATCTTCGGACAAAAGGGAAAAAGAACAGTGAAAATCAAACAAGTGGAGATAGGGCAGATGAGAATTTATACTTCAAGTACATAAAGGTGAAAATTACAGAAATAAGTCTTTTTGGGATCAGGAAACCAAACAGATAATGTCGTTAAATTGGGCCACAGTTTTCGGTAAATCATGGCCCACATCCTGCCGACAAGTCTTTACTTTTGCCTGTTGACATCAAATGACATGAAATGATGACGGATAGACCCGTCTTAGGTATTTCTAATGCCACTAGCGGATCCAGGGGGGAGGCCCTGGAGGCCCGGGCCCCCCCCCTGACCCCTTGATTTGGGGCCCCAGTATACAGCTTAAGAGCTAAACTATGAATTTTAGGGCCCTAAATTTATATTTTTTCCAAAAAA
>JBCAUG010003461.1:0-25821 GCA_038406175.1 Haplosyllis leylae | reverse complement strand
AAGGGTTTAGGAAGAAAGTGTGTCAGAATGTATGGGGTTTAGGAAGTATTTTCAGGGGCTGCTGGAACTACTTTCTACATGAATAATGCTAAGCAGATGCAGAAAATACTAGGTCGAAGCTGTTTGTTTACCGTTTCGGAAGTATTTTTGTCGGCGTTTCGGAACAAAAACAGTACCATTTCGGAAGTTTCGCACCGTTTCGGAACAAAAACATTGCGGTTTGTTTACATTTTTATTTTTCCTTATTAGGAAGTTTTGTATACATTTTTTTGTACCAAATATAGTAGAATGTTATGAAATATACGTATATCATCCGTATTTAGTGTTTTTCCTTGCTTTAAAGTAAAGAAAATGCCTTTTTATAACATTTGGCTCTGGCTGAGTGGCTCTGGCTCAGACAGAGAAAACCCCCCCCCCCAAATAGTGTGCAATATAGGACATGGATTCAGGTGAAGTAGTTTAGCGTGCATTTTTCCAGGCTTGCTGGAACTACTTTCACATGAATATGTTAAGCAGCAGCCAATGATATTAGGTCAACATAGTTTAGGAAGTATTTTGCACAGTTTAGGGGAAAAAAATTAGAAAATAGTTCCTAAACTGTAAAGTTTAGGAAGTTTTTTGTTTTGGACTTGTTTCTACAGTTTGAATATTTGTATGTTGTGTTTTTTGGTTTGAAACAATTGGGGAAGACTAGAAATACATATGTTGTCTGTAAATTGAAGTGGAATTTTATTTACTAGGTAAATAGTGACAAAAATTGTTTTGGCTGAGGCAGAGGTTTTCATAAATTGGCAGAAGCAGAGGGTGGCAGAGGCAGAGGTTAAAAAGTATCATTTAGGCGTTGGCGTCCCCCTCTGGGAAATCTTGGGTCCGCCACTGCAAAGCACTGTTACTATGTAATGATCACAATTTAATAGTTTAATGAGGCCAAATTCCTGCATAATGGAAATGATCACTTCAGAATTGGTGACACTTCAGCGGAACAAATGTCTCAACTTATATAAAGGCAGTGCCCCGACGTGTTGCAGATACCACTCAATTAAATCCCGCTGCTTCCCAGCCGCATACTAATGAAGTTAATTCCATTACCATCTACTCTCCAACTGGATCGTTAAGTACTAGATTGATTTCTGTCTCCTCGTTAATGCCTTCTGGTCTCCTGTACTGTCCTTCGTTATGAACACAAAGCCGTGAATTTATCTTCCGGATCTCTTCTGTTCCATCTGACAACTTATTTCAGTTCTAATATTTCTACGTCAACATCCCGGATGGTGTTTCCGGGAATTAAGTGCGTGAGAGGTAGTCATTGGGTTTATTTCCGAGAAACTCGCACCGTTTTAGAAGCGGTATTAGACACGTGGCGTTAGCTTTCTTTCATTCTGATTACTCTGTAACACGACACATCTTGTCTAGTGTCCCAAGTACTTTTACCTTTCCTTCCATCTACCCTCCCACCTTTCATTGCAGTAAGCAGATATATTTGGTGCGATTTTCCTTCTCGTTTGGGAAAAGACAGACCGTTTGTGAATGATGAGATGGTTAGAAATGAGGATTAATGTTGTAATTCTGTTCGATCAGCAATATTTAGCTCCACGATAGATTCTATCTGTCCCTCCCGGGAGAAACATTATCATATCAAGAACTGGCAAAGATTCTGAAGTGATGTCTCTCGTTTTATGAAATGAAGAATTTATCTTCAACCACCGGTGTGGCAAGAATATGTAAGTAACATTCAAAACGTATAATATTTGTGTGGATATAGCCTAAAACACTGTCCATGTTCACTACGGAATCAAAACAAGCACATTTGCAAAGCTCACGACCCATGTCCATTGGGTACCATATCTCTTTAGAAATGCAAGCCATTTACTGCAGAAGGCGACATTTTATTAATTCAGCAGTTCCTTCTATGAATACCAATGAATCCAAAGGACATCACTAGATAAATAAACTTTGCCGTTAAATATTTGATTACGCACTATTTAAAATCAAATCCTTTTTGGAAATACAGACAGAAACAAAAAAGGTCTGTCTCTTATTTCGTCAGGAACGGAATTAAGGCTTGTGCTTTGGGATTCCAAGATGAGACACGAAATGAGTTTCCGTCTTCACTTACATTTACTGTGAGTGCTGTTGGCTGTAAATCCCTTTCAAGAAAAGTGTCCCTCTCTGGTAACCAAATGGTAAACCAAAACCCACAGCATTCTGTGACATAAAATACTGTTTTCCAACATAATGAAAGCTGTAGTCTGGCACTTTGAATGAAAGACAAACTTACGCATACAAGCTCCTTAAAGTTACATTAAAGCCAGGGGCTTAGGACACTTCCATTACATCGTGTTCTTCATAAATAACACAGA
The DNA here is from genome assembly GCA_038406175.1 of Haplosyllis leylae. Classification (NCBI taxonomy): domain Eukaryota; kingdom Metazoa; phylum Annelida; class Polychaeta; order Phyllodocida; family Syllidae; genus Haplosyllis; species Haplosyllis leylae. Next base: position 23,461 of record JBCAUG010003461.1, on the reverse strand, counting down.
ATATTTCATAAATTCGTATGAATGGTTACTACCTCTCATTCCGACAAAAAAGGCCAGTTAGTTTCATGGATTCATCCTGACAGGCCATGGTGGATTGTATGAACCGCAACACTACGGTATCCTAATCCATTTACAGGCAAAAATGTCGAAACGATTGGCATTAGGTGTACGTTTGAGACTACCTGTGAGACCAGTGCGCTTGGGGGCTGACAGTGAAGGATGGCTTTCGGATTTACACAATAACGATTCAATCAGTATCCTCTACTTGCTATTCTCACCTCCATTCACTTACCTGGCACATACATGTTTTGTTTATAGCAGTTTTTTTTTAAATTTTGATGTACTGGTGGTCCAAGTTATTGAAAATTTCGATTCAATTCGGACAAATAGGGAAGATTATGGTTACAATGTTTGGTACCAATTTTCATTGGTTGTACTACTACTAGAAACTGCCAATTTGCCACACGATTTCGAATAAGAACAGATGACAACGAATCCACTATACAGAAAGCCCAAAGCGAAATAGCTTTGTGCAAACATTAATTTTAATTGCCTGCTCATTTTACACCTAATCAAACAACACAACGTGTTACACTTTCCAACCAGTCTAATGAGCCAAACGGCAAGCAATAATGTACAACTTTAATTGCTCTCCATGAATCCAAAAGCCGCCCTTCCATAAACTTGTGTATGATACCATATTTCGCCTGATGTGGCAGCCTCTTGCACATAAAAATCACTGCAATTGAGCTCTCTGGCACTTCCTAGTCCTTTTTCTCGTTTCCGCGTGTAATATGCCAAATATTACCTCTTTATTAAAGTGCTCGATATGAAAAAAGTCTGTGGCGACAACTACATCTACAGGTTTCATTGCAGCTTGCAATTTCATTTGATGGCACTTGCTCCAATCCTTCTTTATGAAAGAACTCGACATGGAGTATAACTTACATCTCTCAATGTTTCACTTGAGTGCCCTTTCAGTATCGATGGTAGACAGAACAAATTACCTGATTCTAATTCCAACCACTTTTAGAGCCAAAATATTACTGGACTGCTTGAAGTAAGTTGTGTCAAGTGGACTTGGGAATGACATTGCACATGACATCGGTAACATTCCTTATCAAATATAAATGAGCTGCATTTACGACTCAGTTTTATGAATCCCCCTCTCGTAAGGATTAACATGTTACCATATTAAATCTTGTGCGAAGGTAAATATTTGACTCTTCAAAATCTTAACAACATCGTTAACAAAACAAACTAGAATTGATTCCATCATTAGTCACCCTCAGAAGCAGTACAATTGATATCTGGTGCAGCACCTGCTTCACTACATAAGAGAGGAAACTCTGTCTTCGAGTAATAAATTTATCGGAGGTGACATTTTTGAAGCAAGTCCTCCAACAAACAAGTGGTCCATTATCAGTATTGTTTGCAATGTTAAATAACTCAGGAAAAACTTCCAATCTAATTTCACTCCAATTTACTCCATGGCTCGCTGTAAGCTTCTAAACTGCCTGCCACATTAGTAAGAAATTGCTTTGCTTGATGAAGAGCTTTGGGGATTACTTTACTGTAATATGAAGCGGGGTACTAGAAGCCGAGATTCAAGCATTTCTTACCGCAGCACTTTTCACTTTTAAATTCTGTCGATTTTTTTGATAATGTGACACCCACATCATGTAGAAAATCAACAATTGTACCAATAACACAATGATTCCCAATTATTCACACCGATAATTATGCTCCAAACCTATTCTGTCTTTTTGTGGTCACGAATGTCAAATGTTAGTCCAACCACAATGGCACTGACATGACATGAAACGAAAATGAAACTGAGAATAGTTTTTGAAAGATTTTTTGTAAGACAAAAGCGAACAAAGTACTTTTTCTAATGTCCTTGACTTTTATGAAATGTTTCATCCAGGGAAGAAAATCTGAAATTATGCCTAGTTAATTACTTTAAAAGAGGACGTATTTTATCCAGTTTAATTTCAAACGTCTTAAGTATAAGAATGCGATGGACGAGATACCTCTGAAGGGAACTGCCGGCGTTTGTTTACGAAAAATGCTTCTTCAACCTAATAAATGGGAGTATTTCCTAACCAGCGAGAAATAGGATTTCTCTCGGAAATAAGTTACAGTGAAATGTCAACATGGACTGAGGTGTGAAAGGCAAGAATAGTGTTCTCTCTCTGGCATTTGTTAACGTTAACACTATTTCGTACTGTATTCTTGAATTCTCTCTTCGTTTCGAAAGGAGTTTCTTTGTGTGAAAGCTGTGTTACACATCCAAGTGGATGGTCTACATCACAACAATTCTTTACTTGGCAAGAATTTACTGCGGGGCTCTCGGGTGGTCTGGCTAAAAGTTATTCCGTGTTAAACAATGACCTGGTCGATCTTCCTCACAGACAATGAACATATGGATCCAGTAGATGCTGTTGCCCTTGCGTTATTTTTTTTCTAAGACACTACACTTCGCTAATTTCATTGTGCCGTAACACAACATTTCAATTTAATCTGCCCTCCAGTGGGGCTTCCAATTAAGGAGCCTTTACCTAGTAACAGCAGTATGTTCTTAACATTCACGGTATTGCACCGTCCCTCAAGCGAAGCAACATATTCATCTCAATTCTGCCTTGCAAAGAACGTTGTCTACTTCGGTGTGAAGTAAACATTAGGAAGGCAATCGACAGTCTCCTAAGACCAATATAATGGTACGTTGACTCTTCATCACCCCTGAAAACAACCAGTCAAATCCAATACACTTAACAAAGGCAGCAAACTCTCAATTTGTCGCCACTATCAAGTCGTTTTACCTCTTCTAACCTCCTGCTGCAAATTGATTTTCTGCCTCCTATCATTTATCCGATTCTCCCACAGGATTATCGGGGAAATATGTTTTCTGTTCATGTCTAACAGAGCAAGCGCTATCTCTGCATATAAATATCAACTTAAAGACAATGGGGTCACCTATTCACATCAGAGCTTGAGGCATACTTGGTCGCCAAAAATCGAGCCAATGTTGTCTGGTGTCTCCTGATCGAAACATTTTCCAGAGTGGATGCATCTTTTCACTATGCATCACTGTTTTTCTTTCGAAGTCACGATGTTGTCTTTTGTCTACTGAGCCAAGCAAATACTGTATTTGAAGTTGCATTGTGCAATACCATAAGTTTATGATTTTCTTTTCCTAATAATTCCCATGTTCAATGGATAAAATCATCAGGCTGAAATCAAACGTCTGATTATGAATACATTATGTTGGACATCATTTGGATTTCGCATGCATCGTGTAAACTCTGAAAGAATTATCAAGAAGAAAAAAGATTTCTGAATGAGGAATGCGGATGTTTTAAAATTGCAAACATAGCATAAATCAACCTATAAAAGAAAGAACCATCTATGTGAAGGTCCCAGAAATTTGCCTGCGCAGACCTGCAATCTCATCCGTCATATTTCTGTCTATGGTGTGGGTATTAGTTTTGCAGTAGTGAGCACTGGTAATCATGTGTAAAACAATGACCATCTCCCAATCCCTCCCGTGTCTTCTGAGCACCAGTCACATTCATCAATTTCCCCTATTCCTACCCTCAGCACTATTTGCCGTTGATATTGCCTTAGGCACTGAGGGCCACAAAGGTGAAGTCCAGAGTTACCGAAATTTAGCAGATACTCAGCTACCTGTCTCAACTCATGATACTCAAGCATCATCTTGATTGAAGAAATCAATGTGTAATCCAATACATGAAGTCTATCCGGGCTTCACTTGTGTATATTTGGTCCCCTTCCAGCCCTATCACCAAATAACAAAAAGCAGTTAAGTGAATTTGTCTACTTCATGTGATGTCAAATTACAGGTTTCAATCATTTAAAAAAACACAAACTTGGGAAGTGTGACGGTCTGAGAAATACTCCAGCTTCATTCTAATGTCACGAAAAGAAATAGGTATAAATGGAATAGAACAAACATGGAAAAGAAAGGCCGACAAAAATTTTACTCGAAGTATCAGTCTTTAAGGAACGTCTATGGTGCTTTTTATTTAGAAAACTACAATGCAAGCTCACCTTCCAGACAATCGTGAGGGCTAATTTATGTCACGATCTCTTTAGAGAATGTTAATGTGGGAATACTCATCTATTTCAATATGTCCATTGTTTCCAACTGAATAGCACATGAACTCGATGTATCTCTGAACTCCAAAAACCAAGATACTCAATCCCGGAGTGGGGTGGTACTCAGTCCCACAGCCGGGGGGGATGCGGTACTCAGTCCCGCAGCCGGGGGGTATCCAAGCCTCCAGGATAGAACAGCAGAACAGGCAATTGCCATGCGGCGGGCGGTATGCCTCTTGCGTTCACGCAGGAGGACTTTCTTGTTGCACAATGTAATTGACGAGTGGACTGTTTTGACATAGTTTCGCTGCCATATTTTCTATTTGAACTAATGAACTTGTTCAATTACAAGTGCAATTGCTTTACAACATAAAATACGGTCCAGTTTTATTCCTGTTTTAAACCATGGACTGCTGCATCGCAAATGCAGTTGTATCAACTTGTTTTGCTATTCATTGCCTTTGAAGACGTGCACACGTCACATAACATGGTTCCAACAGTTTAACTGTGACAGTATAGGAAAGGAATATTTGGTGGAGAAATATCAATGATTCAAAATTAATGAATCTAATATCTTTTCTGAAAAGAATTGTCAGAACCCATCCGTTCTTCGGAACTGTAATTTCAAGCTGTTATCACAGGATAAGGTGCCTGGGAACACCTTCTGAGGGTAAAATGGATGCAGAAAAGAACAAGCATGAGAAGACGTTACGTTGCAAAGCATTATGATTCTGACACAATACCGAAAATTTGTTCATTTTGCTGCCAGTCACGGAATATGTACAAACACAAAAAAAAACATTATTTACACAATAGACCAAAAAAGGCCTGATCTGCTGATCAGGGTCTTGTTATTTGCTATTTTTAGAAGCCGTAGCTAAACCTCGCAGGCCATTTTTAGGGCCGACCAGTCCCTCATGAAAGCGTTGTAATGGACCCACTTTACACTCATTTGCAATTCCAAAACAGGTCTCAGCTGTCTGGGTGTGAAGTCAAACAGACAGCGCTCCTCCAGACCATTTCTTCGCCTTCTTCGCTCTTTTTTCTTTCTTCAGTCCTGTCCAATTCCATACACTTAACAATAGCAACAGGCTCCAATTTGTTACCATGAAAACAGACATGTTGCATCTTTAAAGTCTACCATTTTATTGATCCACTGCCTTTTACCCCTATTTGTTGATGCTCTTGGCAGATGCGGTAATGGTTTGTTTTCTGTTCTGAGCGAGATAGGTCACTCTTTGGAGAATACGGAATTAAACCAAATCATACTGAAAGAAACGGATCCACAAAGTAGATCTATTCTGTGATCAAGGAGTATTGTACCAATTTTACGAAAATGACGAGTCGATGCCTTAGCGGAATTCCGAAAACATTAATGTTCTCTTCCTGATAGTTCTAGCTCTTAGCAACTTGCTAATTGCTTCATCAGCTGCGGCTTGAGATGCAACTTTGGATTTAGTGTGAACTTGGTGGGACAACGCAACCAGTCAAAACTTGCATCTCCATAAAAGATGAATGGGATCCATTAGCATTTGTGATTGGATTTTCTGCACCACCTTCTGACATTATCCTGGGACAAATGTCAGCAAATCAAAGCCCATTCTTGCAATGTTCTATTTCCTCCACGACCGTGTGCTACAGGCAATCTCTGCTGTTTTATTACATACTTTACCCATTTGCTTCAGATTTAGTTCCAGGTTTCTCGCTAATCTACCGCCTCTTTGCATTCCCATCATCCTAGCTTTTTTTAAAGGCAATACATTTTTCAGTGGAAACTTTTAACTACACTTTGCGACTGCATATTGTGATCTGCTATGCTCTCAAAGAACTGCTGAAATGCAACATCAGGACAAGTTGTTTATGTGCCCAGTAACCTTTCTGTTTGCAGACGTATCAATAAATTTATTCCCCAAAACATCATTTGAAGAAACATGCAATTCTGAATCTGTAGTTTTCTAAAGAATTTTCGCATGTGGTTACATCATGAAAGCCGCAGAACATCCTGTGTTTACCCAGATAAATCATGCGGCATATTAGGAGGTGATATATCACAACCTGTTGACAGACAACATGACCCAGGGAAATGACAAACAAAGCAGCCAGCATAGCTTCTGCATAACAATCACCACCCTCGTCTGTACGCTTTGCTGTGAAAGGAGCTGCTCGAACCAGAGGTACATCATAACTATTGTCACATTTGCAAATTGTGCACAATGGATGTATTGCACCTTTTAACTCAACCTAGATCATATTTGGTTGGAGGCAGCCAGCACGCCCGATGAATAAGTAACGACCAACTGCAAGAAGTAAGAGTCCCTAATGGAATGCTTTCTTTTCATGGATAGGGGAAAGTAATAAGATTCTTCCGCTTCAGGGGATGGATGAGGCGTTCACAAAAACACATTCCGTTGACATGGAAATTTACCACTTACTTCTTGAATTCGGTAAAAGGAATACCCACCTCCCCGATCACACGAAGCGGCCACGCCTTCGTAGCAACTGCATTTTGAAAAACTATTTTCGAGAATACATAAGAATCCCATGCCTAATGAAACTTTATTAACGACTGTTTTGAGATAAAAGGAGGAAGAACACCCTTTTGGAGCGACTTTTACACAGTACAGGTCTGAAAATCCTATATGTCATATCCTGCTTACCCAAAAGGTCTGAACCAACAAAAAACAAAGCACCACTCTGCAGATCCCTTGTGTTTGCTAAACATGGGTTGTATCAATCAACTCGCTCAATCTGCTACTTATGTGATTTGTCACTGACATTTCCAAAGACAAAAAGTGGTGCGTTGCTGAAAACTGGCCATATTCTGTGCAATTAATTTCTTCATTATGTTTCCCTTGCAATATATTTAAGCTGCAGACAGATTACATAAATTGAAAGATCTCAGTCAAATGAGCCTTTTAATTTAATTTACCAAGTACCACACAACACAGCTTAGACCAATCTTGATTAAGTTTAAGGAAACTGTATCAAATGGGCACGATGGAAGTGGGTCTACATGTGCTGAGAGGTCAGACTGTGTTAACAAGTATCGCGACCTCGTCTGCTTTTGCCTTTTCAGTCGGTTGTTAAGCTAATTGACGATCCAGTATTTGGAATCCAGTTGGACATCATCGTGAGCAGAATATGAATGTGATGCAATAAGGGACTATCAGTGAAATCTAATTTGGACAAAGAATATCAAGAAGAGTGTTGGGTCCTGCGTAAGATATCGTTGATCCTTTTAAAGGCGTAATGCAAATGGACATCAATTCCTCCCTCGTGTGGACACAGAAAACCAATGATATTCACAAACATTTCCTTGCGTGTACCTCCATATAACATTATATCTATATTTTTGGATTATATTAAATGTTTTCACAACCATTTCTGCCATCGTCGACTCGGGAAATGAAACTATTTCTTTCAAATGAGATTTTGATTTCAAGACTAAAGGAAAGTTTTTCAACTATGTGAAGTTTGTACTTACCTGCTTCGGTAACCAAACTTATTTTCATACAAATTATACAAATTTCGACCAAATTCGGCATTTATTTGTCCTCTTCATGATCATGAATCAAAAACACTATTGCTTGGCAGTTTATCTCTTGATATTTACCTCCATTTGTAAACGGCCAAATCCCATAAGCTCCTCCTTGACCACGATGGGAATCGGCTCGGTCCGACCTGCAACGCGTAGGACAAGAATTAGACACTGAGCTGAGAGTTCGACGCAAGCGCTTACACCCGTCTTCAAACTGGGTTTTCCTTTCCACAAAATATTCTCCACCAACGATAAAATATTTGAACATATTTTTTCCTAATTGTCAGAGTAACTGCAACATCATAGATAGTGCAGCAAAACATCGGTCAAAAGGCAACCTTTCAAATATTGTCGTGTTCAGTCACTGGAGAAATGGAACTGAAGACCGTTTGTCGGAAGAGGGTGTTGGTCTGTGAAATCTATGACCAGCAGCGGCAGTTCTGAGTAACGTTCATGTTGTGGAAAAGAAATCTATCAATACATACGCATTGGCGCACACTCACCATTCAAGATATCACAAAAATACACCCGACCCAACCCTAAAAATGCAGCATAGCAAGACGTTGTCCCTTTTTACAACCCTCAACCACCCTGTTAATGATTGCCCCTCATATAGTGAGCCACAGGTAAAACCACAGACGATTGTATAAGGCAACATGAAATGTAAATCTAAACCACAGCCAAAAAGAAGGAAGATTAAACCGGAAAAGATCAGCCAACGAAGCTTAAAAACACAAACCCGAAGTTTCATCTGATCATGCGTGAAGTTGCATACTTACAATGGTGTAAATATTGGACGTTTTAGCGTTTTCCATAAATCCAGCTTTAGATAAGCCAATAAGCCAAAAAAATTACTCTTCAAATTTTTTGTTATTATTTCAATGGGAACGGGTTTGTGTTATTTTCCTACATTGTGTGCAGCAGGCTGGTCTTAATGTTAAAGATTTCAAGCACCACTAAATAATAATTGTCACAGTTTTGGACTAAAAATCAAACTGGTTTCCGGAAGGTTTTGCTTGTACTTTGTAAATATCTGATAGCTTTTTAGGGTTTTGAAAGCCAAAATACATTGTAACATAAAAGCTGGTACTATAGTTTGATTTTTCAGTCAATGGTCTCACAAAAAATGTATGTACAATTGTCTTATTTCTTTTCTTCAAAGATAATACTAAATGGTGCAAAACTGGACGGATAAGCAACGAGTGATGGGGTAATGCCGTTAGTAAATACTGAAGACAATTAACAGTGACATTTTGGGTGAAAACAAAAAATAAAGCCATGATGCACTAACAAATAACACTACAGCAAAGACATTTTCATAATTCTACTCAAATATCAATAGGGAGTACACTTAAAAATATATACGAATTGGCAACATACACGGTAATGTCTGCTAAAAGTGTATCGTTAAGATTTCACTTTTTTTGGAATGAACCTACTTAACACGTAAGTGTATGCACAAAATTTTGTTGCTTGCAAAGGAATACGAATCATTAAAATACGGAAATATTTGCTATGTTTTCCGTGGACTAAGCGGACTTTTTAATGTGACGTTTTAACCAATATGTACACTACAGATGGTCACTTTCTTGTGTGATTTTTTAAAGATTTTTTTGGCAACACCATAGCAAATGTAAAAGATTAAGACAAACTAAGAACGCCTTTGTACGTTTCTTTTACCATTACGAATGTAACTCCAAGCGATGTTTCAAATATCTGCAGTTTCAATAAGAGACATCTGTTATTGACACAACCTTATTCAAAACTTAGTTTCTATCTTTCTTTCCCCGTTTTTCTCCTTTTTTACACAAAAGGTGCGGCTCGTGTTTTACATTGCTTCTTATTGAGATGTGCAGAAGGTGAGCCATGTCAAACAATTGTACTTATCTTTTATCCGATATTTCTTTCAATACCCTAATAAAGTATCGCAGTTATTAATTTGTGAACCGAAGCTTGCACCCGGGTAAAGAAGCGAAAAAGCCAGTTGTTCAATGTGAAGAATACATGTATATTGTAAGAAAGAGATAGCTGACCACAAACACATACACTTACACACTAAAATCAACTAAAAATATCAAGATGACCATTTTGCAACAAAATAAAAAATATTGTTCGACAGTTTATTTCATTATATACTGATAGCCAAATTACTTCGGTCATCTTGATTAGTGAATCAAACAATACATTCTACACTCTCGCGAAGAAATGTTAACCTGGTTGGCTGGATCAGCACCTGATTGGGAGTGAAAGCCGTATGCCTACGGCCACTGAATGGAGGAATTACTGCCAATGAGGGAACAATTTACTCGTTGTCCTTATCACTGCATCAATTTTTAAGAGATCCTGATTCAGCCATCTACCAAACCGTGTGTGTAAAAACTACGCTGTAAGAAAGCTTCCCATGATGCAATAGTAAGCACAATATCTAATGTCGGGGAGATGTCACGTGACTAATTACACACCCTACCGGGGTTATCAAAATTAAGATTTCTCTCGATTCAAAAGGATCTTTGGAATTAAAATTCTTAACATCAAATTTGTGTAGCAAGTGAGCATGCATCACCGTCATTACTTAACGTTAACAAACGTTAAAAGTCCCTTTACTTTATGACACGAAGCTAACTGTTCTATCACGCTGTGTGTCCTTTATAATTTGTGTCTGTTTTCAACAATGTTGTGATGAAAATGGTTAGAGAAAGCAATACAAGCTATTTGAGGTTAGGTTACGATGTCAGAAGGGTTTACTCAATACACTTGAATGCAGTGAACATTAACAGAAGGTACACCAATAAGATGGACATGGAAGTTCGAGGACATTTTAATTTATTTAACTGTTGAGGATTATAAGTCGAAAGTTTATTGAATTATGAATTTTGACAGGAAGCCACCTAAGTGTTTGGGGTTGTGTGCCGGAGGGGTCGGGATACTTATCTATCAAGCAAATTCGGGACTCAGCCGGAATCAATTGAAATTGAGCATTCCCTTTGGATATGTTTTAGAAGTGGATCACCTTAAAAGGGTTTAATATGAAAAAAATGTACACTCTTTACAAAATATAAACTTCGTGCTCTAAAATACACATTGTCAGATACATCAAAACACACCCAATAGCCATACAATATCCTATACATTACTTGTATCTGAAATGCTTGAGGAACAATTTATTCATTCAATACGTTTCAACTCGATTCCATCAAAGGATTTGGTGCGACTTTCGAGAACCTTTTACCCCAGGTGTTATTGCATTATAACTGGGACAAAGCATCATGAAATGGCAGCTTATTACTCAGTTTTCTTTCATAAAATATCATTTTATCTGAATCGTAGAACTTGCATAATGACACTTTCTATTCCTGTAATGAAAGGGTAGAAAATATGAAAACGGAACACTCCCAGAATCCAAGTTACTTTTATATTTTCCTATCTACCTTATTACGGTTCCAAGAGTGCAAGGTGTTAACGAAGTGATTCTTTTTTGTAAGAAAAAAATCTTTCTCTCATACCAGTGTCAATAAAAAAGAAATGCTCTCATAAACAGTGATACCCAATACGAATCTTAAAATATCGACTATAGTACACACTCTAACAATGATTGTCTAAAGGAAAGAATGGAAGAGAATCCAAGTAAATCGTCTGCAAAGAGATGTATGAAATACGGTACTGTAATTGACAATAGACTACAGAAACACTGACGGAATAGATCAACGTTCACTCCAGTGAAAAAGGTCGCAAATTATACAAACAATTATTTCAGATAATATCACTGATTTGTTTTGCTTATGAACAACAAAATATTGAAACAGGAAATTGTAAATAACGCAGACCAAAACACTGGAGCAAACTTAGTGGTGAATTAACAACTTTCAGGAATCAACCAACACCAGTTCCAACGGACAATAAGGATGATTGAAAGGTAACCAATTTACAGTGCAATTTAAGTCACCCAATTGTTGCGCATTACTTGATTAGTTTGAAGCAAAACACTAGGTGTTCATCAGGAATTTGTGGCATGCATCTTAATACCGATTCAAACACATTTCATACTGGATGCACATTTTTCAAAAAAAAAAAAATATATAGTACAATTTTTCCTTTTAAATACTTACCTTTACTGTGCCAAATATGTTAAATGAGAGTTATCATATGTCCAGCTAGAAATAATCCCATTTGTGTCCACACCTGGTGCGCTAAAAAGTCGAAATTTCTAAGTACCTCCAGAAAGTACTTGGAGATTAGGCCTTTCTAGCGCACCTGGGTATGGTTCACAAATAGAAACACAAAACTCCCAACTACAACTTGCAAAATGAATCTAACTACTCATTGGTTGGTTAAGTTTCATTAATGTAATGCTCATCATGCTAGTTATTTAATGCGTCTTTAACTTCAAATTAAAATAAAAGAACATACAACCAAAAGCAACACTTTGTATTGTGAGAAAGAAGCATACACTTTACATACTTAAGTTCAACTTTGATCTGTCAAAAAGGAACAAACCATAATTAGAAAGCATTTGCAAATATATGCAGTTCCTAGTAGGCTATATTTGACTTTTAGGTGCCGTAAGATAGTTTTATATCTCTGAAACTGAGGCATTCTCACCACACTACGGAATAACTAAAATAGAGTTGTGAGCATTGCTGCACAACTTGAGAAAATAATACAGAAAATATGTCATGTAACTTTTAAACTTCAAAGTAAAGTAGGAATTTGTAAATTTCCATTCTCAACAATTTGAAGGAGAATAAAAGAACTGGGAACAAATTCTCCCAAAAGAGAAGTTCCACTCATACCTATTCCCTACATTTCAAACAAAATACGTGAACATTACAACAAAACTGAATTATTAAGGTTTTAAAATGAACTCTAGGCATCCTTTAATAAAAACATCTAACTTAAAAAATGTTTCTGGTGTTTATCGTCTGTGAAACTTAAACGTTATTTCTGTTTTAACTATTTTATGATCTCTTTCTACTATTTTAAACAACTATGATCACTCTTTATCTTGCATATTCCCTGGTTAATCACCGATTTACTACAAATCATGCTAGATAATTAACGTCCCCCACAGCACAAGAGTACACCCAAACTGTAACAATTGAAGCGTTTCCTGACTCACACAGGAACGAGTGAAGAAAAAGAATATTTCAACTATTTGTCCAGAAGAATACGATAAGCTTAAAATTAATTAGCAACCCACACGCTTTAATAAATTTAATAAACAGAAACGTGGTGTCACAAAAATCAACTGCATCAATACCGAATTACCGAACAACTAGTTGAAATTTGTAACTCAAGCAAGCAGTCTGTGAGATAATTACATGTGTGTGATGACCATGTGATAAAATACAAATAACCGCCTAGATCTCTTGATTGAAATAAGTGCTATTTGTATTAATAAAATAAGACATCAATGGGTTATGTATGTACGTAAGTCGTTTAAACGAACTAAAAATTCCTTTGTACAGGGGAATTGTCTACAAAGCGAGAGAACTCTACAATGAATGGCTGGTAAAGACTGAGTGACCTCCATAAGGGCTAAACGAGGAGATGATCTAAGGTCAGAGTGATCGCCTAATTCAGCGTGCAAACTTAACATTGTAATATTAGTCACTTAGACAAGTTAGGTGTGAAATAAATATGGTTTGTATTTCAAAATAATGCTGTTGTGACGCGAGTTCCTCTACACAATCGTCCAACCCAAAAGCCGAACTCTTTCGTCAATTAAATTGACCCTGAACCAGAAAATCACAACACTTTCCTAGATAAAAGCTTAAGTTAAAAAATGTTTGTATGCAAAACATTGAAGCTTTACTGATCTAATAAATTCATAACTGTAAACTACAAACTTCTTTGCAGTTGGAGTATTCTTACTTGATAACAAGTCTTTATTACGGTTTACTAAACACCACTAAATTTGGTAAAACACTCTCAAACATGCATCAATGCCCATGCAAATGAATTTACAGTGACTAAAAATTATTCAAAATAGTTATTTAAAACTTTTATGATATATTTTGCCATTGTGACACTTCAAGTAAATCACAAAATTGGTCCCTTTTATTATTTCTTTATGTTTAGTACATTATATTATAAGGAGAGCTACCAGATTAGAAATGGAAGGAGGAAACACACAACACCAAACTCGATTTACAATTACAAGAAAAAATATCAACCAAGCCACAACTTCATTCATACTGGTTGTGTGGCAAAAAATCACCAAACAACAACTCCACACCATTTTTTCTTATAACTGTAAACAAGTTTGAGGGAAAAGTCATACCCATAATGTACTGGTGGTTAATTTACCCACAATACCATAGAAATATATAGTCATGATGCTTTGTCCAACAAGAACCTTCCCAAGTTTATGAAGGCGCACAAGACTTGACCAATAATAAGTCTTCTCTCAAGTACAACACAAGACTGTCTATTGTAAGTACACATTTATCACAACAAACTGTTGTTCTTCTTTTTTAAAAAGCCAACTGTATGTATATCAGCTCACCATAATAACACAAAAAATACTAGTAGAAACAAGCAGTAAAGACAACCCAACAATTTATAGTAAAAACTCCCTGAAAGAAAAACGTTTTACTCAAACAACACATACTGATTTCAATAGTCGTTTATAACCTTTAATGTAGACGAAAGATGAAAATTAAAACGATACTTGCTCTCGGGGAAGCAGTTAGTGTTCTGTAAGTTATTTTATATGTCTGACATATTTAAATACAAAAATAAGATGTATGACACGTTTGTAAAATGTACATATACTTATATGGCAAGTAATATTGAAATGCAATTCATAGCATAAAGTCTACCTAGCATTTATACTATTTTGTGCATTTCCAAATAGGGTGTATAAACCATTCCAATGCTCTACAAAATGTCAAAAACATTCCACCAAGGGGGAAGGAGTCCAAATAGCAGGCATGTGAATTAGGTCATTCCGGCAAATTAAAGAAGGCCAAATGTCAATTTCAGAAATTAAAATTCTAATTGCAGTTTCAAGCTATTTTAACTAGTCCCTTGATATTCGTGAATTGTCCTTTCAGAATTTTTGATTTTGTGACATGTGACCCCCTTGTTATGTCGTGTTCTTATTACAGAAAATGTACAATACAGATTAACTAAAAACAGGCATTCAGCGTTATATCCAAGTACTACATTTTAACATGATGATTGTGAACTGCTAGTTGAAGACTACGTGGCGATGTTTTAAGAAGCAAACAGCAGAGCGCTTAATGCCGAAAAGGGCACTTCATCATATTTTTATCTACTACTTACAATTATTTTCAACAAATTAAAATAACAAAAAATATATATAATATGTGGATTCATGGTTAGTGTGTAATAGAAAACAGGCAAGCAGCACCAACAGAAACTTAAAATAATTTTAAAGAAGTCAATAATTAACTTTGCATTAAGAAAAGGGTTATTTTTGTAGTTTGTAAATATAATCTGATCTTTTTTCCTTTTCATAACATAGAGTTTGTAATAATAACAAGACAACAGTAATGAACCTGGTTGTTATGGGAGATCTGTTTACGAGGCGCTACCATGGCGACCGGATCTGGGACAAAACAATAAGCAAAGAAAATGAGCTGTCGTATTTGGCAACCATTTTACACTCATTGCTGGGACTACAATGAGGTATGGTTGCTAAGTTCAATTCCCTAGCAACACGTCATATTAATTTTGATTTCGCCTTTCCGGTTTATAAACTGGACTAACTAAAAGTGAATAATGTATACTGATTGAGAAAAATAAAAGAACTTACATACTTGGCCTCTATAAAATATAATTTTGAAGTTAGTCTGCTAACACTTAAGCATCTTATTTTAAAAGAATTTTTGTCTCCTCAAAATTCATTATGAGCGATACTATTTTAAAACACCAAATTATTCTATGGCAATTTCTACAATGTACAATTTGGAATAAGTCTACCCTAAAAAAATCTAGTTTTTACAACGAAATGTCATGCTTTCTGTTTGTAATTTCTTAATAAACTATGTGGTAAAAATGTAATTAACAATAAAATAAACAACAGTTATTCAAAAATCTGTGTTATTTCTAAACAAGAACAAGTGTCAGTTATTTGGTTTCTGTACAAATCACTGGTTTAGAAAAGGTCATGCACAATAGACAGTTGATAGAGAACAAGTTAACATTAGAAAGAAAAAAATGGAGGTGCAAACAGCTTTTTTCCCCAAACTATGGAGAGAATAATGTGCTTCAGGTCTGTATACCTTGGAACATTACATTAAAAGACAGCAACACACACGATTATGATCAAGGGTACTTTCACGGCATGCAAAAGAGAACTGTACGTCTAAATATGTTCGAGGACTCCGTTTGGTTCAGACATATTGCCAATTATTGGCGTAAGCTTACGACGAAGCTTTCGTTTTCCATTGGGAAAAACCAGGGTGATTTACTTTTAGCCATTTTTGTTTGCTTTTTGTAGCGATGAAAAATAAAAAAATGATCTTACCAAAGTACCATTGGTTGGTTGCACAATCCAGTCTTGGTTGATGGTAGACATCGTTTAGACTACTACTTTTGACTAGTTATGCTATTGATAGCTAAGCGGTCTATCTCTGTGGAACATACTTGCCCAATAAAGAGCAATCATTTCCAATTCCGTGCGAATTTGACAATAAATTGTCGCCACTAACATTGTTCTTGCTTTCCGTTTTTAAAATTACACAAACGGCTGTTCACAAAAAAGACCCTTAGCTATCAGATGATATGTAAGGTATTGACTAGGGCCAAGCCAGTGTACATGTTAACACACATGCTAAGGTGAGTAAAGGCAGAGGCAGGGGGTGACCTGTGTGACCCCTCACCCCACTGCCGCTCAAGGGCAGACAGCTTTGGAAAAGGGGCATTGATCTTCAACGGGGAAAAAGTCATAAATGTTCTACCTTGTAGCTGTTTGCCCAGCCCCTGACCTTCTTGCCAACCTTGCTTCAAAAGCAGCTTATGTCCAATGTTATTCTGAAATAGAAAAACGAATAATGAAAATATAGTGGTTTTCTAGAAACCAATGGTCACGGAGAAATGTTTTCCCGGGGAATCATGACTGGTTATCCAAAATAGGTCCTGCTGCATAAAATAGGTAAACTATCTAAGGAAAAAGAATTGCCAAAGAAATTAAAATACGAACGTAACGATTGTGCGATACCCATTGCGACTGCTTACTTAACGAGACACCATGGCCCAAGGAGGAGGAGGAGGAGGATGGAGTCTTTCAGTTCTGATTTGTTGAAGCACACGAGGATGCAGGACTAATGACACTTTCACACAGAGCTGGGCACAGTTTAATGGAGTGCACTCAAACGGCCTGTCAAAAAGCCTGTTAATGACAAAACCAGTCTCTTACCATTTACAACCGCTAGTCAATACTGCTGCCAATAACAATTCCTGCCTTTTGCAGCTTCTCATTGTGTGTATGATTAAAATAGACGTCATTTCAGGGTGCTACAAAGTGAATGTTCTTCTCGAACCAGTAGGTGATTAGAAAACCATGCGAGGTACAGATGAGGCCCCATCCGTGACTGCGAGCAAATCAATCGACCAGTCAACCAAAGTATAAAGATTTCGACATGGGCATGACAACATTATTCAAAAACTACATCAACTGATGTTTTGTATGTTTTTATTGCTTGCATAAAGAGAAAACGTTCAAATATACCAATTTCAAAATAAATGCGCAGTTGTTTTATCAAAGTAAAATAAAAACCGCAACCAGTTAAATATCAATACATGATAATCCACAAATTACCTGTTCCGCAACAATCACTTTATTTTATCAAGACTATCAAGACTATCAATCAGCCTGTATCCATTGTAGCAAGTTATTAGCTGCGCCATGGGCAAAATAAATTCTGACTGTTCTCACAAAGCCACAAATTGTCACTTTTGTGAATGGAAAGGTTTCAACAGTGAAAAAAATAACCACTGGTATAGTACACACTCTAAATAGGAAAACTCGCAATGAAATCATTAAATCCATAATTTTAATGGAATTTTCTGCATTAAAATTCCTCTTCCCAATTAGAAGCAAGCATACCGTTTACATTTAATTATACAATATTTGTCTTTCGCAAATTAGCCATGGCGTTTGCAAGTTCATGGAAACTGAGTCTCTCCACTAATTGTCTGTTTCTCTCGCATCTATCGGAAACGAATATTGAAAATAATGGGCCGAGATATCAAATGTGCTCAAGAAACACTCTCTTCCCAAAAGCTACAACTGTCAATGTCTAGTCTTATCGAGTTAACCACCAACAGGTCTTGTGTGCTTCTCTGAGAATTAATATCAAGCACACTAGGCACTTGGCTTGTCCCTCATTTGAGGAACACTCAAAACTGGGGACATGACAGATGATGGACCATGATATTGGGTACAAGTGCGTTCGAGATTTCTTATTGCAGCTTGACTGAAATGTGTTTGGGGAGTAATTTGTATGTAAATTTAATTCCAGACATGACGAGGCAGTACATTTTCTGCCCAGACATTCCGTCTTCTCTTTACGAAATGACTATTTATCCTACTTCTTATTTCACGAAGGGATCACAAAAGCTATTCTTAGTTTCGTCACAATACAACCCATTAACTGGTTTTGCAAAGGAGAAAAGTCAATTGCCTTTCTTGAAACTAGAAATTCTACATCCAAACCAGAACTTTTCTATCAATAATCAATTGTTAACCGGTAGATAACGCAGATGACTGTTTTTACTTCTCAGGAACCAATATCTGTTCAATCTCTGGACATAGCGGCATATCAGTGCCGATTCTTTACATCTTTCCGTCCATCAACTGCTCATTTTAGAGAATTTCCTCTTGCGGTGAAAGGGAAGAAATTGTAGCTTTAATTTATTGACATGCGAGATGATGAAGCCAAGTTTCTGTTGGCAGTCGCACAAAGCCATTTACGATAAGTCCACCTGCTCTGTGTATGAAAGTAAGGATATTCAAGCCAGTAAGTCAAACACACTTTAAAGGTTTTAGAAACTGGCATAAAAGCTTCCCATATTTCTATTCTAAGCACCAGTGGAGGTCCTTCTGAAGTACTCCACTTTTGCCAATCCACTAACGGCAAATGCTTTGATGGGATGAGAGGATTCGGTTTGATTCAAGTTCCGCGCAATCTGCCACGGCTACGATGGTTGGGGCACTTTCGCTTGCCACAATGCCCGCCTCTGCAGCAATCAAAATTGAAACACATTCTTGTTTCAGTTTCCACCATTTAATCGACTGCTGTTACTGCCTGAATTACAAGTGAGGAAATTGTCCCTTTCTCTCAAATGGTTGTTAACACAAATTGTGAAATGTGTGTCAGTTTTCATTTGAGAAAAACTACAAAATCTGCTGGTGACCGACCAATATTCTCGAAGTTACCCATAATATTGGAAGGACTGCACTAGACAACCCCTTCCATGTCCTTAGAAGCACAGTAAAACTGTGGATCCAAAAGGTTGTTTGAGTGAAAGAAATCTCTGCGTTGAGTTTCATGATCGATGAAAATAGCATCGACCAACAATGATAAAACAGTTGTGGTTCAAACTGCCACGGAAGCAACACCAAAACTTGGCACAATACAGCAAGTAAACGGATTTTTTTCCTACAAACTTCTGTATTGTTAAAGGCAGTTAACTGCTCCCGTTGCTGTCTGTGTGGCCGTGTGTGCAAACCCACTAGCCACACTGTATTCCACATGACTACGTCTCCTGGACGTAACGCGCTCCTCTTCACAAATAGCAGGTAATGAGCTGAATGAATGATGTCCTTCGGATCAAATGTGACCTGTGATTTGCAAGCAAAACGGCCAAGCAAACAAAGTCATTATAGCTGATTAATAAGATTACTGTGTCAGCTTCTTTCTTGTACCAGGGAAATTAAATGCCTATTACTGACTTACTGGGGATAATTCTCACCCTAAGGTTATCCACAAACATCTGTCATTTCGCGGGATAACTCCAAAGAAGTTTCTGTCGAATTTATCTGTTAAGTGTCGGTTTAGTGTCACACTCTTAAATGGATTTTACCTGTCTGACAAGCGAATGAAACACTTATCCGCTCAAAACTTTACCATCCATCGGTACTGCAGCAGACAAGGAAGTTAAATCAAAGAACACAAGCTTGGACGTTTTCTACTGTAATATGCAATTTATCCTTTAAATTTCGAGTGTAATTTTCAAAAAAACACCTTTAATTCGCAAAGGGAATGACCCTTTGAAAGGATTCCATTCCGGACAGACAAATATTAGCACAGCTCTCTGCACACTTTCATCTAAATACAGTATATTTTATTGTCTGTTTGAGTACAAGTAATATGCATTATGTCATATTTGTATTGATCAAATTGGCTTATAAATCCTCAGTTAACGGCAGATATAGGGCATTCGGTCCATGTAAAAGGAAAGGCAAAATCCAGGCATTACCATAATGTTGGAGCACATTAAGCCGCCCAATGAAATGGATATTTCATATGAATGATCAAAAGAGGTCGATCTGGATGTGTCTTTATTCAATACATGAATACAAGGCAACTTATCTTACTCCATTGCTCGCAACATTCTTGGGTAGAAAAAACAAATGCATGTCACGGCCGTTACTTGTTCAAATATCAGAAATGATATTGAGCAATGATCAGATACGGAATTCTTTTCCCAGTTCCGACTTAGACAATCCCGAGACAGATCCCTGGCAATAAATCATGCGAGTTTTTGATGTCTGATTGCTTGGACACGAACGACATAAATATGACATTGAAGAATTACAAATGAAGTGCATAATGTCCAAGTGGAAAATTGGCTTCCTTTTCGTAGTTGAGCAGACTTCAGTTCAATGTAATATGTCATTTACTTTATTTCTCAAACAATTACTTTGGTGTCTGTTGTTCTGTAACCTTTTTCGTATAATCTGACCGCACTGGGGCGGGGGGGGGGGGGGGTTCAAGTTAATTTCATCCCCTGAGTATAACAACCAAACAACAAGAAGAACGTGTTCATTTCTTCTCCTTGTTGAAGAAATTACCAATCACCAATTACTCGCCCCAGAAATCAGACTTTGAGGGTGTGGGATGAGATGAGGAGTTGGCTGCCCATTCCTGACCAGTCCTTCCTGGCTGGGGAAGGGACAGTTGGGCCTGTTCCAGTGTATCATAGGATAGGGACCTCCCGAACAGACATACAGGACTGAAAGCATTACCTCTCCTCATACTACGTACATTGCCGTAACAAAGGATAGAAAAGAAGATATTTCCTGACAGTCTTTGTTCTAACTAATATAAAGTCTAAATCGTTACTGAACATCTTTAAACGATATTCTTTTTGAAATCATCCCTAGTTTCACAAACAGCAAGTTATTGCGCACTATGCAACTTTATTGTTTTACAACGTTCGTTTTTTTTTTTCAAAACCTTCGGATATCCAAAAAGAAGGGATTCTTTGTTTACTAAAAAGAAGGGTTCCTTTGTTTACTAATAAAGATAAATTTAGCAATAGCATCTTCTTTAAGATGCTTACAATCCCACAGGACCCAACACATGCCATACTTGCTTAAAATAGCTTTTAGTAATAGCGACAGGTTCGTGAATAATTAATACAGGAAATCAGAGAAGATAATGTACATATATATCCCTTGACAACTGATACTTAGCATAAACTTTGGCTTCTCTCTGCAGAGTTTTCAATTTGAATGACATTCATCGAAATAATCTGGCCCAGTCCCAAGCTGTCCAAAATGTTCCCAAAGAATATAAACAATCGTATTTGCAGGTTCAGCTGCATTTAAAACTACAGAACAAAAAACTATGGAAAGAAGCTGGTCAAGACAATAAATCTGATGCCTAACGAGCGACTTGTTACCACTGCCTTTTCATTGTGTTCAGTGCAATTTTAAAAATGGTAAAATGTGGTACACGCAAAGGTAGGAAGTATATCATATCCGTGTGGAAAATTAGATGGATTCAACCGGACTGAACTGTTTCCGTCCGTTTGCAGCTCTTTTACGACCTCAATCTCTGCTCGTAACAGCAATGGGTCATTCTATTTGTCACGGTGGCTTCATGTGAAGGGGCTTCCAGGGTTCTGTGGCTTATTACATTACATTACATTAAGTTAGGGGCAAGCTCAATTCTTTATTTCCTCGACTGTACCACGATGGTTTTGGAACACAACATTTAGAACAAGACACGACTGATATATCTGCCTTCGGTACTGACCTTTCGATATGGAAGTATTTACCGCATACACTGATACACCTGAACGTATAGTGAAAGGGCGAGTACATCATTATTTGTTCAATCCAGGAACTCGGAGAATTTGTTTCATAGTAAGTTAGCCATGATACGATGGGAAATTCTCGCATCACTTTTTTAGCAAAAATTATTGGAGGAATGTTTGACAAAGGTTGCCAAGTTTTTAAAGTAGTTCTGTACAGAAGAAAATTGCCAAACCTGAAGCAATTCCATGCAGGCAGAAATAACCAATTATGAGTAATGCATCTCGCGAATAAGCTGTCTCTATGAATCCAATTAGGGATGTTTAGAAGCAAACTTCTCTCGCTTTGACTTTTTCCCGAAACGCTTCTGGCTCACATGTCTTGCTTATTAGCGCTCGGAAACAAAAGAGAACATCCGTAATTAGTGCTCTTGAAAGAAGACTTGATGCTTTCTCGAAGAAAAATAATCTAATAAACGCCAGCACTAAAACTGGCTTCATCAGTATTCATAAGCCAAGCTGAGGAATTAATAAGAAGGCGCCCACCTGCTGCAATAAATAGCTTATAGCTTTTCTCGTAAAGTGAAATGCACAGATCTACAAAGCAATTGCCAATACATTTTTGATTTCTTATTTTTGTGTGCAGGACAATGTCTTCCACAAAAGATTTAATTCAACTTCCTTTATTTCCTTTCTCAGACAATATCGGATAACGACAGATTAACTCTCACTGACTGGGGAAGAGTCGTGTTTTAACGTACAAAATACAATGATCACTGTCAACTCTTACACTTGAGGAAACGAAAGAACACAATAAATTAAGCTAATGGTAGCCGATTACCCAAAAAGCTTTATCATTAAGATTCTCCAGCACCTATTAACCAACATCCTTGTACTGCCAGGCCTATATTTGTATGTGAAGCAGTGATCTTCAATGAGATAAATCACCGCGTAGTCTTTGTGTCTGGAGCGACTTGTAAGACTTCATATCCCGGTAAGGACACTTCTTTCATCGTAGATCATATACATGTACACAATTTTAAATGGGCTGACCCCCCCCCCCAGTGAAAGAATTTTTCTGACCAAGGACACTTTTGATATGGTCCAACGATTACTATTCTATGTCTTTGTTTAATGATCACAATGCTCATTAAGGTCCTTTTGATGATAAATAATGGAGAAAGTTGACCTCTTCAGGCTCTTGTTGAGTCAAGACAAAAAACAACAAGAATTCTTATCAGAATTGTGTCGCACCCTATCTGATTATGAGTTTTAATTTACCTGTAACTTTGCTTTAGGTAGGTAGATGATAGAGAAAAATTAAGAGTAAGAGAGATAATAAACTGTGGAGATAAAAAGTTAGATGTGAGATGAAGGTGGGGTGCTGAGTCCAAATTATAAAAGAATTTTTCATTTTGAACCATGTGTCTATCTAGCTTATTTGCGGAGTTATAGCCATTTGAAAATTGTAATCTGTATAGGAATGTACTAAAACTTCACTTTTCAAATGGCCAGAACTCCCTGGAAAATGCATCTATCAGCTTGAGATTTGGCTGACAGATGCTCCAGTTA
>JBCAUG010003450.1:0-11468 GCA_038406175.1 Haplosyllis leylae | reverse complement strand
TAATGATAACACAAACATAACACAGACTCAGAACATAGACACAAACTCAGACAGTAACAGATGCTCAGGTTACACTTGGTGGAGACTAAAATATATGGTGGGAAAGTGAGACGATTAGTTCATTTGGAACTACGCCCAAGGGCTGTTCATCGGCAGATACAACTTTGGAATTATTCTCACAACTGGTATCGGTTTAGGACATAAAAAGTACGCGGATTATGACTTTTCATTATCAAACAAGCACGAAATTGAGGTTCTGTTGTAGATGATTTGAGTTTTGTACTCGATACAGAAGTCGTAGCAAAATGAGAGGAAAATTATTTGAATAAAACATTTGTGCGCGAATTTAAAGCCAAAAGTAAATCTTTGCTTTGTTCAGGCCCAATGGCAATGTAAAGTAGCCGTAAACAGACAGGCTTCACGGCACGCGGGCCTTGCTTTTAAATGTACAACATGTTTTCTCTTCATTCAGAAAGCTTAAGCAAGTTTTGGAAACAGAGATTAGGATTGATTTGGACATGGTGTTTTCAATTTCTTGGAATTTTTCTGGGAAAATGCCAAAAAATCTGGCGCGCGCCTGTCTAAGAAATCCTGAATGCCACAAAGAACAAGTCCAATGTCATATCAAAAACTTGACTGCAACTGTTACCGTACGATCTTACAGGTATCGAATATCCCAACATTAAGTTGATTAATATAATTTAGAAATGGAGCATAATCTGCGAACTGACCCAAAGAAAATGTGAATTATCTCTACGGTTTGTGTGTAGTTTTCAACGTCTGTTTGACATAGACGAGTGCAGTGTATATTTTTGCTGTCACATCAGATGCTGTGAGGTAGCACGCCTCTCTCGATGCAAGAATCAACTGAGAAGAAGTTATATACCAGCTGCATCAACCTTCACAGGGTTCGCTGCAGTCTGTTGCACTCTATTTGTGACTTTCTGAAGATTTTGATGTTTTATGGGTTGTTTTCAAACACGAAGGAGACTTCGGCAAAAGCTTTCTTCCAAGGATCAACTCACAGTTGACTACCCTCTGAGCTTTTTTTTACCCCTCTACCGGTAACAAATGAAATCGAAGAGTTATGAATCTGATGCAGGTACGGTTTATAACCAGACAAATGTGATAAGAGTTTGTAGATTCTACCCAAATTAGAGAAAATTATCGACTTCTCTTTTCACAGCTGAGGAAATTCAAAATAAATTTGAATTGTATTATCATATACCCAAATTACATTCTGACAGTGCGGGTAATTTCCCAAAAAACTGATCCACACGTTCTCTGATTGTTGAAAGTTGGTCCATTTTTAGTTACAATATTCTTGGGTCCATTCTCTTGGATTGAAAAACAAGAAAGTATATCACCTTAAAGCAGCAGTCGAATTTTCTTCCAAATCATACCACACAAAGCTGTGTAAAACACGCTCATGATATAATTTGATTAAGGTGTATTCTGGTTCAATTATGGCGCTAGTATCAGGCAACTTTCCTCGGTAATTACAGACTTGCAATTATATTTTGTGTCAGAGAAAGGGTGAAAGGTCGGTCTATGGTTATTTCACCAAGCAGGTCCCAAGGTAAATCCATACCAAGCAGAAAGAGTCACAGATGGGATCTCAAGACGCTACTGAATCTTTGATGGGCTTTGATGTGATCAGTTGATACTATTGAAAGCACGTATGAGGAAACTATTATGGGGTTAGGACATGACTGGATCTGCCTTACCAAACAACCAGCTACAAACCTAGCTTAACATTTGATGGCTTTCCTGACAGGTAGGCTTTCGATTTTGCGATGGTTAATTAACTCAAAAGTTTCATTTAGCACCAGTAGGAGGCGTAGCAATCAATGCCCCCCCCCCATCCCATTGCTGTTCCTCCTCCTGCCTTCGCCTCAGGGTGTGTTTTCCTTCCTGCCCAGTGTACCATGGGATACATTCCCAGTGCATTATGGGATAATACCACTTATACACAGACAGACAGACAGACACAACTGAAAACATTACTGTGTATGTAGTCGGTAAAAACACCATAGATCTATGGATTTAGAAAAAACTACCTCAGGCTCAACTCTTCAAGGAAACTATATGTGATGCACACAACTGGCGGAGGAAAATGTCAAAATTTGGTAATGCACCTCAAACTGCCACCAGATTTGTCACTCACAAAACGTCCCCTCCCCTCCCAACCCCCTTTGAAAATGGGATTTAGGGTTTCAGGACTCAGGAACAAAAGTCTGTCGAAACGGGGGACTTACTATTGAAATTTGGTCAGTGATTTGTTCACCGTCTGTCAAAACTGCGCTCCATATTCGTTTTCCAGGACCAGTTCCACAGAATGGCAACTGGACTAAAGGTTCAAATATTTTCATGTTTGCCACCAAGCAACACCACAGTAATGATATCTTACATATCCGATTTCGCTTATCTTCATATATCACTAACAAGTAATTACTTTTAAATAAATGAGAATCATTTGTTGTGACATCGATACGGGGGCATCCACTGGTAGCGTGCATATTAAACTTTGCATACCATACCAATTGTTTCAAGAGAATGAAGTTAGCTTCGAAATCTTCTCTTTCGGCTCAAAAAAGATAATAATAAATCTAAACTCTACGGAACAAAGAAAGTTTTCTTCAACAAACGTCCTCGCATCTTCTGTGCTGTTACACTCAACCACCCTTTTTCTGTGGATGACTGACAGCTGAACTCTTGTAAAAGCAACCAATCAGACGGGAGTATGTACTGTGCACCAACAAATTTTCAATAGTTGAGTCTGAACCAAGAGGGCGAGTACTCTGTACCTATGTCACATTTTCAGTGGGTTCGAAGTCATGTGTTTGAGTGAAAGGGTATCACTCGCGCAACTGTAATGCCAACAGACAAGTGTTAAGTCTATCTTTCGGAATACTGATACAGCTCTTTTGAACTGGAACCAAAGTATTCCTGCAGGACAATACATTTCTTGGAGTAAAACGTTAGACTAACAGTAGCACCATTACATAAATGAGTAACTTCCATCAGGTGCGGAGAGAATGAAAATCCCGTAGCTTTCAAGGGAAAAGGATTGTTTTTTGGAAATACTGTGGTCACTGCGGCTGAACAAGTCCAATTCACTCACCGGACATTGAACCCATGGAAATGGGTAAGTGCAAAATTATACCCAAGACTTACCTTGTAAGGGTACCACTAATCTCAGATGACCTGACAAGTAATTTGACTACACTGCCCAAAAAAATTAACAAGCCACGTACTATTTTAACATTAAATAAAATCTAGAAACAAAGGAAGGAATGAATATAAATTGCTTATTTGGTTAAAGTCACCTGAATGCAGCAATTCACGAAATGGGTGTCATTTTCTGGTTAAACTTTAATCATGTTAATTTCTCTTTTGGGACATTTATTTCTACTTTAAATGCATATCAGAATGTGTAAAAATTACTAAATATTACAATGTTTGTCTCTAAAGTCTTCAATGTTGCATTCCTGATTTTATTTAGTCTCAAAACCAATGCAGATATGACACCTACTGAACAGTAACATTTCAGTTTTTAGGCCATATTAAATTCAGTAATATAGCACTGAACATTTGAACAGGAAATCAGAACTGTAGTGTAAATTTTGCATATTTTAATATTTATTTCAAGTAAAACCACATAAATAAATCAGATATAAGGAATTGATTGAAATTTTGGAAATTGATACGAATTTCTCATTCTGCAAACGCTCCCATCAATCAGTAGTTTTTCTCAAATCCCCATCGCAGTACACTACAGCTATTTAGTGTGCCATTTTACTTGTGAATTTTTAATGAAACACTTGCATTTAGCTAAACTTTGAGCTAATCTTACCATCAATCCAATAATATTTCCATTACTTAGCACCAAAGTTAACAAAACATCAGAAAACTGTAAACATTGAATAATGAAGTCGCTCACATGAAACTGTGGGAGGACATGCCGGTGCAAGGGTAAAGAAAAATATATACCAAAACAAAGAAAGAAAACATCCACAAATGGGACTAATGGTAGATAGTAAAGTAATTGTTGGCCACCTTTTCTCAAATACAACCTTTATCCCTAAATCTTTTTGGCTTTTTGACTAGAATAAAAAGTTCAGTGATGCTTGTTTGCATATTAGCTCTCTCACAACAGTTATGTGCTTCTTGATTATTAACCTCTTGCGTGCAAATTTTTTTCTGTATTACGGAAAACTTTTACACAAATGTATGCCTGTTCAACTGAAAAGTTCCTGCACAGTATGGGATTCTGGATTCCCCACAAATCTTGTCAAATTTCCCACAAAACCACTTCATGCAGTTAAAGAAAATTTGGTTTCCACTTGGAACGCTATTTCTGTTGTCTGTTAGTTTTTAAATTGCGATTTAAGGAATCATTAAATTACCTTGTTTTAACTGGTACATCCATTTATTTGTGGTCATTCAATGAAAGAACGATGATAAAGAAAATGAGGGAAAGCTCGAAAGGTAAAATTCTCATGACACTCAATGCGGTAAGAAACGGCAGTCTTCAGTTTCAGTGGCAAAGAATGATTTTGTGCACCTCGTTTCAACAAGAAATGAGAATCCAAGTGTCAGCGTCAATGCAGAGTCGATGCTGGTATCATTGAATTCAATGGAATCGATCCAGAATGAGTTGCAACCCCATTCTGGAGCGACTCGATTTGTTTCCATTGCTTTGTTTTCAATAAAACCAATATCCCAAGAGTCATTGTAGCATTAACTCTAAATTGATGCTGACGCTTAGTACCTTATACAGGTATCAGATCCATTGGATAAAAACTTCAACACAAATTCTTAAATTTCAATGTTCTAAGTCCACTCATGAATGAAATAATGCATTCAATATCGAGTCATCACAAGTCAAAGTATTCACTGCTGCCTCGGGAACGATAATGAAGTCAGTTTTATTCCTGTACACGGACTAATTTGTTCTTTAATTAATACATTTGTTCCGGCAGCTTGCTTACCTATATCTTATTGCACAATGAATTTCAATTAAATGTGAGTTACACCAGACGGGCTTTCCCAGACAACCTTATCTGATTCGTTCTATTTTGTCCTCAAATTAAAAATATACTTACGTGATAATTTCATGTGAATTTTAGAACAAGTTGGTTACGGGGAAGTCAACCAGTTAGGAGGGGTGTTCGTGAACGGGAGACCTTTGCCGACGGCGATCAGGCTGAGAATCATAGAGCTTGCACAGCTTGGGGTCCGCCCGTGTGACATTAGCCGCCAGCTTCGGGTGTCCCACGGATGCGTGTCCAAGATCCTCGCGAGATACAATGAGACAGGTTCAATCCTACCAGGAGCCATCGGAGGCTCAAAACCACGAGTCACAACGCCAAATGTTGTCAAGCACATCAAGGTATACAAAGAAAGGGATCCCGGAATTTTCGCATGGGAAATTCGAGACAAACTGTTAGCAGATGGTGTTTGTGATAAATATAATGTACCTTCAGTGAGTTCCATAAGTCGTATTTTACGGAACAAAATAGGATCAGGTGGAGGATCTCCAGGACAGTTTGACAGTAAGGCCGACTTGAACAGGTCGTTTTACAATTCAATTTACCCCTACACCTGCCCAACACCTATGATGCACCATCATGCCGCTGCACATAGCGCTTTGGCTGCCGCAGCAGCGGTTAACATGGGCCAGATTCCGTCTGGTCAGCAGACTCCGGGTCTGCCGGGTCCCATTCAGCCCAAAGCTGCACCGCTCACACCTCCGGCCGGTTTAACACCCGGCAACTTCTCTCGAGGTTGGCCCTCTTCACATTCCGTCACAAACATTCTCAACAATTTCCGTCCCCCATCGCAGGTATCTAGTGCCACCTGTTCAATGACGCAACCGAACCACGCCGGCACAACAAATCTCGGTGCAGGAATAGGGAATGGGGGATCGGCAAGTGACAACTCCGCGGCCAACGCTTGCTCCATGGCAGCTGCCTCAGCCGCTGCCGCCGGTCAAGCTGCCGCTGCCTACTCGACCTGCTATCAGGCGCAGAACTATGGCAGCCCGTCCTTCACTCAAAGCTACAACTACTACCATCCTTCAGCTATGGCACCTCCCATGTATCTACAAAGCTGAGGAATATTAAAGGACTAAAAACAATCGTTATGGTTATGAATATTACTCGAAAAAAGTTGCCATTATTATGTTATTCAGACATTTGTTGTGATAATATCAGCTAGTTACATTTACTCTGATGTTGAACAGTAATTATGCAATTAGTTTTTCTTCAGTTTTTCTATCGAATTGTTTTTGTTCAAATTCTCTTTCATTTTGGTGTGAAATAGATCTTTATGACATTGGAATCGCACTCACAATTGAGTCTGATATCTGATGTGGTTTGAGTTCGTAAACTTAGATTTTGATTTTTTAAAAAAAAAGAGCTTTTATGTAAATACGCCTAGACAATTCCCATCCTAAATGACCCGATAGTGCGCGTGCGAAAAGTGCAAATTGTTAGCAGAGAGTATCTCTCTGTTGTTAGGCAGCAAAGTATTTAGTAGAAATGTAATTGGAGAAAAGTCACATTACAATCACAGGAAGTACAAACGCACGTGTTCTTAGTGAAAAATAGCTCAACTTACATCTTTGTTCATTTTCAATAAATTTACATTTGCTTATGTCGATCAATCGGTGCTTAAAACTTAAACTTTCTCAAACGGAAAATAGAGTCTTGCTTGTTCTTCGAACTAAGTTAGTCTATGTAAAATATCTACCAAGCGTTCACGGATTCTTGATTCAAACATGAAGGTTAAAAGTAATTTAATTCGCGATAGCAATTTCCAGGAAACAAGCACGTTTCCATTTCTTTTCATTTCATGGAGCAAGATAAGGATTAGCTTGGGGCAAATTTTCATTTAGACGCTGGGTACCTGTTTGCGAAACAATCAACTTAATGGGAGGTAGACGTGAGATATGGGGCATTGACCACCAACTGATTGGGTCGTGCCCCCTCCCGGGGCCGCCTGCAGTCTTCCATCATCGTCCCATCATTAGCTGACCATCCCCCTCTCATCCAAGGAGTTACTTGGTCACTTGTCCCTAACTGACAGCATTTCAAAAAGGTGTATCAAGGTGTGAAGTTTCAAATACAAATCGCACTGAAATTTTTTCAAAGGTGTAAACATGCAGTTTCGTGAGTAATACAGATCTACAATAATATCACTAAACCAAAAAACTCTCAATTGATAAACCAAAAAACTCTCAATTGATTTCCAAAGTCAAAGAGATAAATTAAATCATATGAAAGGACCGGCGACTTTTCGAGACAATTTCTCACATTTTACGAATGAAAATATTGTACTTGTAATAATCTTCGAAAAATGGATGGTGTTGAAATAACGAAGCCGTGTGAAATAATAGCACCAGCTGGTATGGTCAAATCTATTTACGGGGCCATTCAATATCACAGGGGGAGGAATGAAACTGAAAAAAAAACAATGCGAGGTTCTTCAAATTTGTGAAGAAACTTCTTTTCTGTAATGTAAAAAAGCGAGCAAATACTATGTATCACTTTCTGAAGAAGCTCAGAAGTGTAAATGAACTGCTGAGATACACAACTGCAACAAATTGAGCTAGTCTTGAGTAATTTGACTTAAACAGGTGCTTGGGAAGATGATGGATTGTCAACATGTGAGAGATTGGATGATACTGGATCTGCCTGTGCACATTGTGGATCCGGGCTGAGCTTTCCGTGAATCCCTTAAACATTGACTGTTACCAAAAACAATTACCGAGAGGGAATCTCTCTGGTTTTGCCTCAGCAAAATTGAGTCTCAGCCAGCCTATGTTAAAGAATCATATTTGGAATGTTTTATGTATGTTTTCTAGTGCAGTAAGTGTAACAAAGACCATAATTGCATATTTTTTTATAATTTTATTGAATATTGTTTTATTCAAGAATTATATGTACATAAATATTTATGCAGAGGCTCAACCAGAGATACCTGAATTTCTCAGCCTTAGCCAGGTTCTGCTTCAGCCAGTCCATATTTTAGAATTTTTTATGTATGTTTTTTCATATGCAGTAAGTTTAATAAAGAAAATAATTAACTATTGCTATCACCAATTTAACAGAATATTGTTTTATTCAAGATGGCACACATAATATTTTGGCTGAGCTAAATCTGGCTGAGGTCAAACCAGGACTGTCTCCTTTACTATGCAAAAAAGAATTAAGTAGCAATAATACCAGTGATAAAACATGACCATGTAAACCCTGATTTTGGTGATTAGGAAACATCAAGGAGCCTTACCGTACAGGCTCCTTGGAAACATTTACAATCTTTGAGACTTACTCCAAAAAAAGTTATCTCTGTTTTGAGTTAAGATCGCCTGTAGAACATTTATAATGTCGCTGAATAGTTCAATATAAAAGCCCCAAAAAATTTCACCTGGTGGCTCTATTAGGACCCATGGGCAAGCGTGACTTATATACACCACCAACAAGCCACAATTTGTGTTGCTTATGATTTCTGTCATCACACTCATTCTTAACATTTTTGCATTTGGGTCCCCTCTCAAAGCAAAGTTGTATACCAAAATTGGGATGGAGAAAAAAGCTTGTCCATTTTTTAAAATTTTAATGGCACCCTGTTGTCTGTCAAATTGATCTGGATAGATTTGCCACAATCAGCCATTTTTGAATCATTGTTATTCAACAACTCTCTATCATTTCGCTCCTAACATGATTAAATATTGTCCACTGAGGCAATTCCACCTTCAATTTACTTTTTTTCCGGATTGAATCTACTGTTTCACTGTTTTGTGGTATCGTTGTTACATCACTGAGAATGCAACACGGCATGTCCGGGTTACAAAAACAATACACAAGTTGATAGCTTTTCCAAATGCCTAAAGTCAATGTTCTGCAAGTGATGTGATCGACAAGTCTTCCTGTGAAAACGTACGATACTCACAAGTTGCGGTTTCTGGGTTGTACACACTATAATTTTAGCGGATCCATAAAATTAGTAGGATTACCGAAAAATCACAAATTGGACAAAAATAGCAATTAATTCAAAATAAAATCATCGCTTACAATTAAAATAAATGTTCACTTTTCAAAACATAAGACGTAAATATTGTCTGTTATCATTATTGATCTTATGACCTTGCAATATTGGACAAACCATTTCATGTCACTGAAGACAATGTAATAAATTACCATCAAACTGATAAGCTGTCCTTCTTGAATTAAATACTAGATTAAGAATTAACTGTATTGACAGATTCCAAGCGGGGTTCCAGCAAACACTTGGAGGGCCCCTTCGGTCCCACCTGAGAAGCATATTGGTAATTCCTGAACCTGCGGTGAAAGGAGGGACTTGCTATCTTATACTTCTGGGAAGTTTTTTTGCCTATTAATATTCACCCATGTCAAACAGTACTTCAAAAAATTAAAGGGAAAGTAGTTTGTATACAAAAATCAACGATGAAAATGTGCGTAGTCGAAACTTCATTGAGAATTATCGAGAATAATCGAGGTTTCTGCAAAAAGCAGTTCTGTCAGATCAAGCCTATTGGATTTATTGTTACTGAGTTTGAATAGAAAGAAAAAATGAAAATAGCTGGAAGTTGTCCAAAACATCCAAAAATCCCAGTCTAATATCTGTGATTGAGAGGGGGTATACTGTCACTTTTTTTTGCAAAAAGTTAGGAAATTGTCTGGAACATCTGAACTGATTAAAGTTTGATATTGGCGACAAAACCTACCACAAGTGGCGTGGAGGAAGGGTGAAGGGTAACGCGACGGGAGAGGTCTGTGGGTCAATTGATTAGAAAAACGATATGCACTAATTTTCTCTATATGCACTAATTCCCTTAATTTCACTATTTGAAAATGACCCTGAAAATAGTCAACTTCTATTTGTCTATCATAAGTGATAAAAGTTTTCAATTCAATTTTTCAAATGATAATTATAAGTCTACTGCTGGTGAGTCGTAAGCTTCAAAAAACAAAGACTTCACCTCAAACAAGACGAAAAGTAGTAACAAGAAAATCATGCGGTACCGTGTTACATACTCACACTTTACTGACAAATTAGAGATCTACTTATCTCTACAGGGGTTCAGGTTTGTTTAAACAATTATCTAGATCATCAATATTGCACCTAGCCATGCTGATAAGTCCTAGAAATGTTAAAGTCTTCCTAGTAATTCCAGGAACCCAACTTGCAGCTGTGTAGCAACATATATTTGGTAAGTAATCATAATAAATTATAGGCATCACACCGGGGTTCAATTAAGTTATAGATCCACCATATTCTGTAAATATGTTAGTTTACAGACAGTTTAATGAAGAGTAATAACAAAGCCTCTTCGGGGTAATAATTACTACTGTAAACAATTTTCTTTGCAATTCTACCACAAATTATATTTTAGAACATGATGAACTCATCTTCACAAAAAATTACGGTAAATTTGTAGGGACATATGGATCTATTTCCGTGGGTCTAACTGATTCCTCTTGCATTTGATACAACAATGCTGCTTCATAAGGATTTAGCATGGGTTCCCCCTAATCTAAGAACTCTTGCAAAATTTTACACTGACCTCTCATAATTTCTTGTGGGAGATTGAAATCCTTATGAAACATCATAGGGTTTGCAATATATTCTTTCTCTATGCACTCATATACCTTTTCTGTTTCTGTCTCACTGATACACATAGAGTGATAAGTGGATATCTTTATTGGAAATGATCATAGTGAGAGCAATGTTATGGTACCTGTATCATAAACCTGGCCTTGTTTAAATATGTCCTCTTCCTCACAAAGAAGAGGTTGTGTTTGAGTCCAACATCATTCAGCTACATTATAACATCCTGCATCTGTCCAAGGGCTCTTGCATTATTGTTCTCTGGAACCTGTATCTGAAAGGAGGCTGCCATAGGAACCATGGGTACCTGGGAAACCATTGGGTACATACAGTTGTAAGTTGCCTCAGGGAAGGCTTTCTGCTGGGCTGGTGTATTGATGCTTCCTTGTGGACCATTGTTGCTCTGCCTCTGAGGGTAATCCTTTGCCCAATGTCCAAATTCATACGGTTATAACATGTATCCTTATCCTGATTAGGAGTCTTAGAATTGAGTCATGGCTTCCTCACATTGGGACTCTCATTAAGCTTAGCTCCTCTTCCATGTCCACCTCTAGGTTGTCAACTTCCCGTGAATGAAAAGTGTATTCTACCTTAGAATCTCTGGCCCTGTGATCTACCACTTTCTCTGCTGCTACTTCTTCCACCCCTCCTTCCACCCCTGCTTCTGCCTTAAGTTCTGTTCACACCGAGCGGCAGCGGCAGTGTCAGCATCAAAAATCCAAGCGATCCTCATATTCACACCGAGTGGCAGCGGCAGCGGTGTCCATAGCGATTTTTCTGTTTGTTTACATGTCCTAGATAGGTCCACATGGACTTGTTATGCTCTAAAT
>JBCAUG010003439.1:0-11468 GCA_038406175.1 Haplosyllis leylae | reverse complement strand
CTGGACTGGGTATCCTCCCACCCCCCCCCGTGGATGGGCAGATACCTGTGAAAACATTACCTCCTCTCGTACTACGTACGCGGTCGGTAATAACTTCCTTCCACATTTCTATACTGTATTTTTGAATGTCTAGTTTTTTTAGTTCATAATTAGCATTTAAAACTGATTTAGGTGAGAAATTCAATTGACCACCCACGGTGATTTTAGAATTTGAAATTTTCTGCTTTAGAACCCGAAATTAGAGAAACAAAAATAGCAAATATTGTCAGAACCTTGATTTGATCTCTTCCAAATTTTATTCAATTGGTAGATACCTTCAGAGCCTTTTCCCTTTGAAAATCCCCAGATATCACATCTATTTTTTTCTTCGCATATTCAGCCAAAACTCATAAATTTAATTCTGGCTCAACCAGTTTAAGCTAGTTTCACTGATCAGCAGTAAGTCACTAAATTCTGACTGATATGACTAAAGCTAATTTAACTGTTACAATTATAATTGAGGATGAACAAATTCTGACTAGGATAGAACCCTTAGCCAGAATGTAATGATTGTACTGTTGTATGACTGAAAAATAGAAATTCTTAATGACTTACATTGCAAGGCCAAAATTCAGATCTTTTAAAAGCAAGCTAAATTTACAGAAGTTCAGTGTGTTGCGGAGACAAGGCACACCAATTACATATTTGATTCAACACGGCAAAAAATTGCTGCAAAACATTCAGAAATGTTACCTTAAAATGGAATCTAAATTGTATCCTTTCGTCGAAATGTAAAGGCTTGACAGCAAAACTGAAATGGCAAGTTAAGAGTATTTTTCATAAGATATCGTAAAATTTAGAAGAACTCACACTTTACCTTAGATTCATTCAAAAAAAATAACATGTCAAATTTAATTTCGGACTACATTAAAGTCTTTGAGAAACAAGTGCTAGGGGCAAAAAAAATCCCAAAAATGCCAGTAAGGATCACGTGAGGAATTGACGAATGTGAATCCCGCAGACTCGAATGTTAAATTACAATTACCAAAATTGAGATACTACAAGCAAAGGGAATGGAAAGGAAACCATTTTCATTATTTATGAGACCTCTTTCCATTTGGATTAATTTTAGTGTTTGGACATAGAAGAAGTATACTTTTTGATTTTTTTTCTAAAACAATGGGAATTTTCAATTTCCCCGTGTGAGAATTATAAACAAGATGAAAGTTTGCTCTGAGATTTAATAAAGACGAACAAGAAATACAAAATAAAATTAATACAAGAATGAATTTATCAAAAAAACAACTTACCTAAAATTGTCACAGTGGTCATCGTGACGCAATATGTGCTGCTGAAGCAAAAGCGCCGGAGAGAAATGCAGCTCTCTTAAAAATATTATGCTTATATTTAAACTAATGGAGACTGTAGGCATCACAATCATGACTTCTCTTAATATTAAACGCCCTTGCTTCAGCTTTTCCCTTTGAAAGAAAATGGGCGGCGAATATTCTAATCATCTATCCTGGACCAGTGTCAATGTCTGAAACGATGGCGCATTGACGTTGGCGACACGGAAGTTTTACAAGCGTAAAGTGCCATTACGCACATGGAGAAAATATAATTCCATTTACAACTCAGCGATGATTCCATTATCTCATTAAAGGAATAAGAGAAAAGCTGGGTGTGAAAGAGCGGATTCTGTTTACAGTTCGGTGTAATATGTCTTCTAATGGTGAATCCTTTTAAAAAGAAGCAAACCAAACAAAAAGAGTAAAATTTCACCATATTTTTGTGGAAAATATATGATACAATTCATGACAATCGGTAATTTTAAGAACAAATTATGTCTGGACGATTTACTACTTTTATAAATCATCAGCTCCTCACTCTGTGGGTTGGAAGTTTCATTCTGCATGGTAGTGAAACTGTGACCGCATAATGAGGTCATACAGGTGTCAGAATGGTGTAAGGTACTAATCAAGAATAATATAACATGTGGACACAGTAAATTCATTCCCTAGTGCGTAGTAATTCGGTAAAGAACAGCCACCATACGAACTGACGCATGTAAAATGGATTAATAAATATCTATATTTCGACCTCACATAAGTGTTGAGCTAAATAATATATCACATATTAATAAGAAAAGTTATTTTTCCGCAAAAGGCAAAAATAAACATATTTCTTGTAATAATGTATCTTTTGTACGTGGACTTAGAGTAAACTGTTTTCATCCAATTTGAACAGCAATAAGTATGATGTTCTTGGATGCTTACAGACAATCTAGCGTCCTCAGTGTCCCATTATAGGCATAACCAATATACTCATAATCACCCACCCCATTAAACAAGAAACCTGAACGATAATTGCAAACATCCTTTTCCACCGTATGTATCAAAATTCTTTTGAGGTAAATCATGGACGAAAATATTCCAAACCTGAGATATGTAAGTAACCTTACCACCGACTGACAAGGATGCTAAGAATGAATGTTTCTGCTACAGTATGTTGCTCACGAAGCAATTAGTCTTAGGCAAATAAGCTAGAATCAAGGTTTTTTTCCCGGCTCAGAAAATACAGCTGGTAGACAAACTACGGCACAAGATTGATTCACCTGAGAAAGCAATCTTTTGGAAAGACAAATGGAGTCGTTTTCCAAAAAGAAATTCCCAGATGGTTTCAAAAATATCTTCAGTAACACTTCATGGTGTTAAATTGTCTAAATGCAAACACTATTGTTTTCCACAGAGATGAGCAGAATTTTAAATTATAGAATCAATGAAAGCAAGCACGCAACGCAGTCATGAAAGAATACATGTGGGATTTTATCACTTGCTTCAATGGCAGGAACAATGTTATTTCTTTTCAGTTTCTCCAAATTCGGTTTCAAAGTCAGCATGCTTTACTGTTTCTGTACATTACTGCTCTAGTTCTTCAAGGTACATGTAATAAGGTACATTACCTTTGCAAGTCATAAATCAGTCGCGTTGTTGAGATTAAACCATTACTAGAAATTATAACCAAATATGGCCGCCCAGTTAGCCTATAACCAAGTGTACCAAGCATTGTTGGGGTGTCAATGAACAAAATAGCATTGTGAATTAGTTTTTGTGCAAATGAATTGGCAGTTGAAAAGCTATCACTGCTAGTAATGAAGAAACAACATTTTAAACGAATATACCTCCGAAACAGAAAAAAATATACTTTCTTATTGAGAAACAAAAATTATTCTGCGATAGTAATGAAAACAAATATGGCAAGAAACTCTTTTAAAATTGATCCCAATAGTTTCGTATTTTTAAAACATCATTGTGATTTTGGGAGGAGAAATATTTGGCACCGGCAAAAAGCATTTTACTGTGTCAAAGAATACCAAAGAAGTAATTAACTTGAATAAAAGACAAAAATATTACTGACAAAACTTATGGGGGAAAAACTATAATTATGCTCGATATATATGGAGTAGCAAGTGGTTTTTGAATACCTAAATAGAGTAAAATCTATTGAAAAGTAGTGATATTCCTATTTAATCCCTAGTTTTGAACTGTCAATTCATTATCCTCCTATTTTTACCAAAGAAGTTATAATTTTTTTATTGAAGACAGTTTACATGTCTAAATTTATAGTAGCTTGTCCGGCGTCATTATCCAATGCCATGTGTTTAACAAAGGACTTTAGCTAACAAAAACAACCACCAAGGAACACCAGCCTTTTAGCTGCTTTCCAAAATTAAATAGTCAAAAAGGAAATGACAAAAAGTATGACAAATATACAACATACGGATAATTTACAAAGAATCAAAGTGCTAAATGATACAAATATGGGACACCTGTTGACATTACTAGCTGCACAGAGGCATTCGGATTCTACGAAAAGGCATGAATACATCCTGATTAGGATGCAGCTGTTCACGTTAGGAGAAGCCTTCATTACAGTGCAAACTCCCCAGTGAGTAAATTAAATAAGTACTGTCATGCAGAGTCTAGCGCTGTCTTCAGTAGACCGTTGGTATGACAACACCTTTCTGTAAAGATATTCAGCAGGCCTTTTTTGCGGAGAATATGTTTATCAACTGTGAAGAACGTAAAAATGTTCATTTAGATTCTTATTGTTGAATACTTTAATTCAATATGATCTAAAGCAACCGAAGTACATGAAGATATACGTAGACAAAAAGTACAAAATTGAAAAAGGAAAATGGTCGATTTTTTTCAAATACTGCTCTGTGTGTTTCTTTCAGTGTTTCTGTTGTCTTTATCACATTTGAATTCTCTAGACGATTGGTCTGTCAAAAACATAAGGTGGATTTTCCTAATTTTTGGTAGAATTTTGGTAGAAGAGGTCCCTGGTTAAATCGTCACCCCGTGTAATTATTTTTGCTGAATTTATCTTACTCTTCCCTACGTAAGCCTTTGTTGCCAACATTGCCAGCTTTGTATAATTACTCAAAAAAACTTGAATATTTCCCACGAGGTGACAGTGACAATGATCATCGTTATGAATCCATGGCTTGCATAGATATTATCTGATGTTTATTCGAACCATTAGCACAACCACGTGCAGACACAAGAAGTTTAGGCTCATCATTGGTTTCAGTAATATGATTACCATTGTGAGATGCAGGATTTTGCACCTGATCTTTGTCAGCTTCAGCAATTATTTACAGGTTAACAGCCAAGGGTGACCTTTAATTGCAAATGGATATATTTGATTCGGTATAATTTGGAACGGATAGACCGAGATATCCATTATATAATAATAATAATAATATGTATGTTGTCAACTACAGTAAATGTTTTATGTAATGGATAATGTCCTGGTCAGAGGGCATTATTAACTGAGAGTTCATCCAAGGGGCTTTTAGGCCCCGAGGATGAATTGTCAGTTAATAATGCTCGATTGACCAGGATGTTATCTAATATAAATAATTTTTATTGCTGGAGAACCCCTATTGAATTTACTTTGGTTGGCCTTACCATTGTCTCTCTGAAGCACTGAGTTTTGCTCACTGAGACTGAACAATGTTCAGGGGTGTCAAGGAGGTCTATAGGCATCTCCCCATATAGACGGAAAATGCAAATTGGCCTTTTAAGTACACTGGAGTGAGCCAGAAAGTCGCTGGGGCAAAACGAAGACAATAGGTTGGGTACAGTCATTGTGTGACATGGAGCAAGCCAAGCAGTGGCCTTCCCGGTCTCATTTAGCATTCAGTCAGCAGGGCGCTCACATCACTCCATTCGAAATATTGGCAATTTTGGATTAATTTTTTTTACTGTGAAGGAGTATGAGTTTCTGTCTGAATTTTTTACTGAACACTGTCTGGATACCTATCTATCTGTGTGCAAAAGGATTAATTTCTGTGACCATTATTTCTGGTGGATTTTACACCTCAAAATTGATGAAAAATCGGATGAAAATGCAGAAAGTTTAGGATTTAGCTGATACAAACACAAGGTAAAAATTACCAAAATTAAGCCATTTTAAGCAATAATTTCTTATTTTCGTCATTTGCAACATGTTTTGTGGTTAATTCTACCCTGAAAAGTTGTGTCATACCTGTGCTGAAATTTCATTTTCCAGGAAAGTGCAATTTTGAGTGCACCCGGGTCAGTGCACTCAAGATGCCAAAAATTCAGTGGCAGGTGTCATTTTCTGAGAGAGAACAATAGGCAAGCGAGTGTGGTTTCCTCTCAGATAATCAGCACCTTCTCTGAATAGACGACAGCCCTTAAAATTATTTATTTTCTCCTTAACTGTTGCTAAAGTTGCCACATTAACAGAAATCAAGAACTTGTACAGTATTTATGCAAATTACACATACAGAATCAATTAACCAGTAAGTGTGCATTACAATGCAACGTATGGCGGTGAATTGTTATCCTCCACGACAGCAGGAAATATGGTCAAGGACAGCAACGTTGGGACATGCAATGCCTACTAAACAATCCAAGTAAATAAAATACGCAGGGTTTCCGCCAGCACTGGTAAAACGGAAAACCTTTTAACAGAAAGTCCGGGAATTTTGGGTGAGTCAGGCAAAATAAGATCAGAAAATAATTTTAAAATTCAAAAAGTACAAAAAACAGTGGTTTCCTAACATAGTTTTGTTGGAAATTATTTCCTTGTTAAGAAAAATGAGTCATTTTATTACAATTTAATTATCTCCATGCAGATTCAGCCTCATACTGTAAGCTGATTTTAATGATTTGTGTTTTTGAGCCTTGAGATAAAGCCAGGGAAAATGCCAAAAATACTGGAAAAGTCAGGGAATTTCTTGAGATAAGAAGTGTGAACCCTAAATACATTTATTTCACCTGCGTAGTTATCTGACAAAGTGTAAGAGAATTTAACCAGCGTATCGGTCAATACACCAGGATGGAGGAACTTAAGTCCTTTTCCCACTGTTCATCACCAATATTGCTTTTGCTTTAGCTTGTAAGTGATGTCGCAGTTCGTCCAGATCAATTCCTGAAGAAACCAGACGCCTATCTAGTACTGAAGCTTTCCCCTGTAAGGCGTTGAGAAATAAGGGTTGCTTCCGTAGTAGCAACATATATGAGTGCTTACCATATAAATCACTTCATTACTGCCGATGACAAATAGTAACATCAAATGAACTTTAAAGAAATAGGAGGCTGGTCTCAGTAGTTAATGGTAGTCTGTGACCTTAACTTGTGAATTAACTTTTCCAAGATTGAATGGATTGTAGTGAACAAATTAGGTACTGAAATAGTCTCTCTGAAACACTGATCAGGAAGTAACTTTGTAATACTGATATTTGCTGGCTCCTCTGTTATTGGGGATAGAAAGGTTTTACAAGAGGTGGTGGGAAACAGGATTTTATTCTAATTAGACTATTACAACTGTGTAGTATGATTGGCTGTGGTATGGACAGGTAGAAGAGTTGGAGTGGGGGAAGGACACAAGCTTTCCAAGGGGATCGTGATGAAAAAATCAAGATTTTTGGTGAATTTAGGCTGTTGCAACCATGTAGTCTGATTAGCTGTGGTGAGGAACCTCTCCTTATCAAGCAGATTTTTCACAGAGGGCACAGCGGATGTAAGGGGGCACAAAGGGGTAACAACAGGGTGATTTAGAGTACAAGGTGTATTTCCTGATGTTTTACTTCCTGTAGGTGGTCAAAGGTTGGAAAGAACATGATTAGGTACCTTTGGCTACTCTTGGTTTTCCTACCTCTTGGGTCGTTGAGGAGAGGGAATATGACATGTTAGAAGACTAAAAACCTTCCTTTTACAAACCCATACGAGCCAGCAAGTGGAATTCTTTGACTCCTTAAGATTCACTTGCATAATTCATATTCCCTGCAAATACGTCAGCAAACTCCTTACTTCCACTTCTAGATCAAATAATAAGTAGACAAAACCAAAGCCAAAACAAGGTATATTAATGATAGATTTAGACAGATATGAGCAGACAGGGAAACTTATGAATAATGTATTGTGATATTGTTGTTAATTAGAAGTTTGGTGACAAATGAATCAACCTCATTTTTGAAATGTTCTAGAGGCGTAAAGAATGTGTGTTTGTTCCTCACATTATCAGCTACACATCTCCTGGTAATCAAGGCATTCTCTTTTTTCAGAAGAAATTACACCAATTCATCACTTAGTAGGTAAACATTGCACAGAGAATTAAGTGATGCACATCCCGCCTGGAATAATCACT
The DNA here is from genome assembly GCA_038406175.1 of Haplosyllis leylae. Taxonomy (NCBI): domain Eukaryota; kingdom Metazoa; phylum Annelida; class Polychaeta; order Phyllodocida; family Syllidae; genus Haplosyllis; species Haplosyllis leylae. The sequence continues at coordinate 3,803 of JBCAUG010003439.1, read as the reverse complement.
TAATTTAGCTCTAATGAGAAGGAGAACACATATCTTGTTGGCTGGTGATTTAAAAGCAAATTTTAACGAATCGCAAAGTAATGAAGAAGCTGGTTATTAAAATAATGACGCTTAATTTTTTAAAGGCTTGGCAACATCTTTCTTGTTTTACCAATAAAACTTATGGTAACAATAACAAAGTGAGAGGGTTTCCATCAAAAAATCTATGCTTCCTCTCTGTCAGAGTAAAGGTCGAGATCATAAAACTTCAGAAAAAGACAAATTCAACAGTTCCTCTGATTTTTCAGTCACGGATCCAGAAACTGATTAAAGGTTGACCAAGAAACGTGGAATCCATGCGAATTCCTCTGGAGGCCCTCTTTTGAATGACCTTTTGGCAGGACCAGATTGGTCCATGGTGCCCATGCCCCCTCTGGAAAAAATCTGCCACTGTTTTTTTTGCACATAAATTTCCACTACGAAAACCCCTCTGTCTGATATGTCTAAGTTATCCGTTGATTAAAGTACTTTAGTCACGATTCAATTGGTATAAACCACATAAACTACAATTAAGGTCTAAGTTCATGGCGAAAATATGCAAGGCTTGTTGTAAGATTGATTTACACGAGAAAGGTCATAGTATGTGATATATGCTGCTCAGAACCTTTTCTCTGAATAGTTTAATGTCCCAGAAAGCTTTTAACTGTACTCAGTGGGAATGTGTAGTTATAGTCTACTAATAGGAAATGAATAAAGTGTAGTGACTTTATTTTACTACATTGTACAGGGGAGAGTGATGTAGCAAATTGCGCAGAAAAGGCTAGTTAATTTTCACACGAAGGTTGCTAAACTGAGAAGTAGGGGGTGAAGGGACGGAATATTTAGCATTGTGCTCTGTTTTCACCAAAGGGTAATGATGTCTTTAGGAATTAGCAAGTTCCATCAGCGCGTTACAGCAGTTCCTTATTTGGTGGGACAGAAACATCTTAAGATAAATAAGTTTTAACACGAATACAATTGCGAGTTACACTTGTGTTTGTGGGTAATGTTAGAGTTTCGTTTGACTGACGGCCACAAATGAATCTTTGTACTTAACATCAGAGCCAAATGCAATTTGTGTATTCATGAGGGGACATAAACCAGATATGAGAGCTGCCAGGCCAAATCCTCAGGTTTATCTGTCATAACCTGGCTGCAGATAATTACAATAAACATTATCATGCCACAGCACAAGAATTGATGAGAATACAATATGGAATTACAAGAGTGATCTTCTTGAGCAAACACTCCCAAACGAGTGGAGAAAATGAAATCTTCATATAGACATGGTGTTTCATTCTCATAACAGTGTGTGCAAAGTACATGTGGTTTAATCAACCATAATGGTGTGGGCAACTCATACTCAATCGGTAGATGTGATAATTCTTCTGTATGATCTTCATGTTTGACAACAATGATCAAATCTTCCCCGAAAATGAGCCGTGCAATGTAAATCAGTAATGTCAGAGGTACATTCTTTACAGTAGGCCAGTGTGTGTCATCTTTTCAAACAAATTATTCTTTTTTAGCAGATTTTTGCCTGAATTTCGGTTTACGTGTTTCATTTTTGGATCATTTGACTTCGTGAAAAATGAGCCCCCATGCAATCATGTTTGTTCTGTTTTCTGTGAGCTGCGCTCTTTAAAGATGGAGACTTTAAATTTTGGGAACAAGTGTACCAAGGTTTCATAGAAATGTGCCCTAAAAGTTATGTAAAATTTTATTGAATAAATTTTGAATGAGAATCACTTTTATTGTTTGTCTTTAAATTCTAAACCTACTTCATGAGATTAAAAATAAATTAATTGCGCGGATTTCCTACTGTTTGGTGCAGGTACATGTCAGATGTAAAGGCAAAATATGGAAGAGTTTTTTCATGGCTGGTAGCAACTCTGCTCAACTGGAGCGAAGTGACTTGACTTCTTGATATTGTATCTACTTGATTGTATTCATTCCTATGTGACAAAGGCAAAGTTGGGGTCAGATAAACAATTTATGGATTCAAAAACATAATAAAACCAAAGGTGTTTCAGGCTCACTTTGTGGGCAATTTCACTTTTGCGAAAAAGTGAAATGTTCAACCCCATTTTTAAAACTCAACAAGATACAGCATGTGACTATATTGCTATTACAATGAGATTTTGTCAGTAAATGTCAGCTTACACAGAACTAGAACACTTTAATAATTTGGTTCCAAATTCGCAAATTGGATCAACCATTTAAAAAAAAACCTAACCACATGCACATTGGAAGAAAACATACATAGTCATATCAGATGTTCTACAACATAAAACTAATTAAAGTCTTGTTTCATACAAATAAGAGGCAAAGCACATATAGAAATTGATTTATCGGGAAAATTCTAGCTTGTGTGAGTAAACTGACTTTTATTCGTCATCACTAGCGTTGATGGAAATTCTGCAATCCAATCATCCATACAGTAATCTATTTAAAAACGCAACATTGCATGGCCCAACAAATTCCATTTGTTATTTGTCAAGATATATTTTCTACCAATTTTTAGTGATAGGCTATCTTTCAGTAATGAAATGTTTGTTCTATCTGTCTAAAATTATTGTAAAGCACTACACATAAAACCAGAATTAGTCTGTAATCTGTAATGTTATACAAATACGATACTTGCAAACGTACAATATTGTAATTTCTTCAATTGGAAGATTAAATACAAAGCCCACATGCAATTTTAAATTGTATTTAATTTGTATGGAAAAATATTAAATGATGTATGTATTGATGTTGGAAATGGATTCAATTCTCACAATTTGGCACACCCATTACAATGGATAAGTGTGTTCTCTTGTTTAAGTGTAGCTCAAATTTTGGATGACTCGAAATATCCCTAATAACTAAATATAAGTACAAAATTCGAAGACTTGAACATTTGGTCCTGACACAGAAATGTAAGTGAATCAAAGTTGGTTCTGTTTTCAAAGTTACAGGATTCAGCTGAGAATGTCTTGTTTTACTGGTGTAAAATATCTAATGAGAGAATTATACCATCTGTCGACCAAAAACCTGAACGACCTGTCCAGGTTAATGTGCTAACTTTATTAGTATAAACAGAATGTTATCAGAATTTGTATATATACACATTGATCAGTAGTGTTCCAGTGTCGAATTCTGAGCAATTCGTAATTAACATTACTAGCTATTCCTGCCAATTGCCTCTTTTCAATGGACAAATATAGATAGTGCCTTTGTAGGATAAACAAATAGATGGGACCCAATAGAAATGCTTCATTCTAGATACACCTTTTTCACATAATCATGTACGGTCTTATGTGGGAACTTCAATAAAAGTTGAGCGCTCGTTTGCTTACATAATTATCTTGGTTACGCGACCTTACTTTATCTAGTAATGTAATTTACGTCTGGTATTATTCTGAACCCAGACATATTTTGTACTTAATCTTTGAGACCTCAACGTTTGGAAATGGACTGTTTTCTCGGTTGTTAACTGGTGTATAGGACTAGCAACAATACTTTCAAAGAATAATTTAGAGTACGTAGTGATATGCATTGGGAAATAGATTTGATTGTTATTGGTATTCAACGAGCTGAAAATACAAAGAACAAGAAAGTCCTCCTGCGTGAACGCAAGAGGCATACCGCCCGCTGCGTGGTCGACCTATTCCCGGGGGGGGTACTCAGGTCTGGTCCCGGGGGGGTACTCAGTCTGAGTAACCCCTGGGACTGAGTACCCCCCCTGGGACCGAGTACCCCCCCGGGACTGAGTACCCCCCCAGACCGAGTACCCCCGGGAC
>JBCAUG010003428.1:0-11469 GCA_038406175.1 Haplosyllis leylae | reverse complement strand
TTCATAGGTCCCCACCACGGGCCCAAAATTTCAGGGCAAAAACAGCCAATCAACCACTAAGGTGACTCTAACGAGCCCCCAAAAATAACAACATAAAAACAACACCATAGTATCTATTTCAAACATCATCTTTTGAATTTAGCCTGGTGTATTAGGAATAAAACCATGCGGAGAGAGGAAGGTTGGAGGAGGGAGTGACATAACCCGCAGACAGGATGGATTGTCCTGAACACGTTTAACAGAACTAATAATGAGGTAGTTAATGAGGAAGAGACCGAGGAAGAAGGCAACGTACATTCCGTTGCATTTCTGAGCACAATTAGCCAAATAACTGTCACATAGTGATAGAGAGGGACTGCCGAATAATAGTATTAGCAGCAACATTATAGCTGTAAGTGTTTGTGACTGAATCCGCGTAAAAGTCTAATTATCGCCATCAGTACTTCGCTCCTTTCGTCACAGACAGGCAGACGGGTAGAAACGTGGAACTGTTGAAAGGCGATGTAATTATGTAACCAATATGAACGTGCGTACCTGAAAGGCTGGGTTGTTGATGTGTTTTGTCCACTTTAAAAATATGTGTTTAACCATGTTTCTAACCCTCGGACATGTCCAACCATTTCAAAAGGAACACATAAATGCTTAGTTTCTTTAGTTGGAATCACTGTACTGATACTGAAACTCATTTCCTTTGTTGATTTAAGTTCTTGTAAGAGCACAATGGCTGATCTGGGAATTTTTGTATGAAGGGTACCAACTCTGAGAGAGTCCTATCTGTGAAATCTGGGCCAATGGGGGCCCGAACTGAGAGCCCATCCTTGGGATTGGCCACTACACCTTAAATGACTTCAAAGTGAAATGGTCCGAGACAGAATATCTTTGGAAGGGAATATTCGAGAGATAAGATGATCTTCTTGGATAAAAGTGACATTTCTGTGCACAAAACTCTTCCAGATGGAACGTCATAACACAATGATAAAAGTGACATTTCTGTGCACAAAACTCTCCCAGATGGAAGGTCATAATATAATGACGTAATGACGTAATTTGATTCAAGATATTGGAAACTGTTGTCATGCAAGGTTTCTTTATTTTCTTTTTCTATTTACGTTTTCAAGGTGAAGTTAGTCCCAATCCCCCTGTCCCCCTGTAGTTTGTTGGGCATTTGATGTGTCATTCGGAATTAACATGAACAGCAATTCTGTGGTTTATTTCAGTTCATTAGTTTCTAACATCTATGAAAGCAAAATAGAACTACGTTAGTTGCAGTAGTTATGATTTGTTGAAGGCTCGTTGTGATGCATCTGTACAGTAGATTAATCAACACCACAGGGCACCTTGTTAGTGAGACTTTTAACCATATACTCTGGGGCTGCATACACTAGCGCCACCTAGTGTATCACACAGACATTATTTTTGCTATACTTTAAACCGTCTGGAAAAGTGGAGTCTTTTTGCTGCATAATCACATCTTTAGTTTCCCATTATACATCAATATCACTCCCTTCAAACAATAAATTATCTCCCACATGATACGGCAACAATCTTTTCAATATGACATCATATGATAAAGTGATAAGAAAGCAATGAATATTTGATTAAAGCCCCGTAATCCACGGCATAATCTGTTGTGTCATATCCATTAATCCAGGTACAGAATATTCACAGAATATTTTTCCTGTACAATTAGGCTACACAAATCCGAAAGTCTTTATCAATCAATTATTGTTCTTCGAGACATCTGGAAATTGAGATAGAAATCATGTCTAATTGTATCAAGCGTTAATTCTTACTTGTGAGAAAAGAAAGCAATGCCATATTTACTTTTAAATTATGCTTGGTGCCGTTTTTGTTTCATGTAAAAGAACAATAATGGCTGGCAAATATAGTTATGGGCTCTAGCTTTTGAAACATGTAATTTGGTATGTAACTTTGGTCATGGGGCTGACTAGAATGCCCGAAATTGTGTACCACTGAAAGAAACTGCTGGATTTTTTTGTTTCAATATAACAATGAGCTCTTTTTTCAGAATGACGGGTTTTGATCAAAAATGTCAAGCAAGAAAAAAACATTGGCATAAATGGAATAAACTTGTTTACCAGCATAGACATTGACTACGTCTTCTACAGACACTCTGTAAAGGATCTTTAGTATCCTTTTCGAGTCGCGGCGGTTCGGTCAAAGAACTGATAAGAATACCCGCTCTGCAGTTGTTTCTGTGTTGTTTTGTTTGTGACTGTTAGTAAGTGACTGATATCCTAAAGGAGGATAAAATTATGTGTTATGCTATCATCCGCAATATTCTTGGCAAATCTTTTGTTTATCCCAGCTGGTAATGTGTAAGAGTATCAGGGCTACCCACTCAAGGGTTTTACGTAAAGTCAGGAGAGTTTTTCTTTATCGTGTTTCAATTGGCACTTCATAACGGTGGGTACATTACGTAACTGCCATTACACACTTTGCAGATAGTTATCCTTTTAAATGAGCACGTCATGAGGCTTGTTTACACTGTGGATAACTCTTCTGTAACGAAAATTTCAGCTTCTGGAGAATAATTTACAACAAAAGTCTTACGGGGTTAAATAATGGGCACTTCAGATAAAGAAAACCGCTGGCTAAAAGGCGACATTAGTACCAGAATATCTCCGTCCGTTGGGAAATAACGGACGGTTATCAGCAATGATGGTAAACATATGTCTAACCAGGGTATCCTTCTGAAGATTTATTTCGCATAGCAAACTCCCTGAAATCTTCTAACCAACAACTTCTTATTGATCCTAAGCCAGATACAAATAACAATCAATACGTTTACTGAGAGCCGTATCATACAGTGATAAAAGTTTTCAAAAGAGTTATAAACAATTACTGTTTCATCAATAAAGATTTAAATCTTGCTTCTGTACTTACAAGTGCAAAATGCAGGTAATGGCAAGTGTGTTCTTGTAATGTATTCCTTTTGTGCTTTTGAAAGTAATTACCAACAAAATGAAAAATCTTCAGTTTCAGCTTCATTTTAATGTACCTTTTTGTAGCGATTTGGATTGTTTTTTGAAAACATGATTTTACTAGACCACTTGTTGAAATGCCAAATATATGTGTAAATTCACTTTAAATTTAGCCTCATGGTCTGTTTCATTTAAAATCATATGCATTTTAAAATTTTTTTAAGATAATCAAATTCTGAAAACGTTTATGATGTTTGTGACAACTTATAATTCGATTTTAACGGAAGTTGAAATGATTGAGGTTATAACCTAATTGTCAAAAACACAGTTTCCGAAATCCCCGGATAATTAAGTTCTACATGAGGAAATTTGTACCAATCAATACAATATAGAGCAAATTTATTCTTTTGGCTTCTCCTGCTGATATATTTCCCAATTGTGCATGGGAAGTGATTCCTTGCTGCAATGGATTCTAATTAGTTGGAATATTTTCAAATACAATTAACTGAAACAATTTAGAGGATGTGTACAGTTTTAAATTTCTAATATGTATAACACTTTCAATTTTATGATAAATTTATTCCTATGTTCCCCACGTTACAAAATTAAGTATAATTAAATAAATTTTAGTTTGGTTTTCATAGAATTCCCAGTATTCTGAAAAAAAGAAGACTTGAAGAATTACTCATGAGAACAGAATTATACGGTTTCAATTGCGTAAAGTTGTGAAGTACAAAGCTAATGATAGAACACTAGATCCGCCACTGATTCTAATGGATTCTCGGTCAGCTTAGTGGTGATTAACTTGAGTTTTTCACGATAGCCGTTTTTTTTTCAGATTATCTGACAGATCTTTGCGCAAGGGAAGAGCAAAAAAAAATCATCGAAAAATTGCCCCCAGTGGGGTTTTAAACCAGGACCTCTGGATCCTCAGACCAGTGGTCTACCCCTGAGCTAGGCAGGAATCTGTTGGCCAGGAGATTTCTGAAGTGAGCTTTGTTTCATGCACCACTTCACATGTTGGAATTTGTTCATTTCTAGAATCAACAGAGCATGACTTTACAAAGGTTATGAAGATTCAGGCTGACAACTGAATAGTGACTTAACTCAGGGGTAGAGCACTGGTCTCAGGATCCGGAGGTTCTGGTTTCAAACCCCACTGGGGGCAATTTTTGACGATTTTTTTGCTCTTCCCTGTGCAAAGATCTGTCAGATAATCTGACAGAAACGCCTATCGTGAAAAACTCAAATGAGAACAGTAGAATCCTAAAGAATCAAACAATTATTGGTTTTCACCATACTTGGTACTCGAATTTCTTTGCTCACTAGTTGTCCTTCATTTTTTGCACAGAGACTTTTTGAGAAATCCACAAATATCAGCATATCTATGCGTAATTTCATGTTAAAATCTTTTGTATAAACCAAATAAATGATGTAACTAGTGTGTAGCAAATGGAATAGGTTTTAACCTGACATTATACACAGTTATCCTGATGTCTGTGATTTTCTTAAAATGTCAGTAAGCCAAACGGAAGGACAACTATTCCAAAGCAACGAACAGATTGACACAAATTAATGCCAAATTGAACTTCCTGCAGAAACACTGTCTTTGTGCTTTATTTGTCGCTCTTTTTTTTTAACAGAAAAACATTGTTTTTATGACGGGTTTGTGTAACTAACTAAAATGTTTTGTATGAGGAAAACATTTTCAAGTTGTCGTGAGTTTTAGCCATGTTGTATTTAACATATTCATTGAATTCACAGAAATAAAATGTTTTGCACAAATTTAGTCTGTTTCACATTAGTAACTGTTTTTTAATTGTATTGACATGATCGCAAACTAGAAGCTGATATCAACAAAGAAATGCTTAAAATAATTGCAGTTCTTTAATTTTTTTCCTTCTTGAAAAAAAGTATTTGTAAATTCACGTACAATTTCTACCCAACAAACAATACAGTTTCCATTTTTTTCTTTCCTTACATCGACAAGTACCGGACTTAAATTTAGATCTAAAAGATTTGGCCTACCTGATAGTCTAATTTATTTTCATTTCAGACGGTTTGTACGTCCATTCATCCGATAAAATAGAACATGAATCGGCGTTACACTCGTCGAGGAATTCGACCGAATTAAGCAACCCTGCATCGCATCGTTTTCTAATCTCTCGAATCAAATCTTTACGTATTTCACCATGAGATGATCACGCAGAACTTCTAATTCTAATTTCCCGCTAATTCCAGTTTTTGAAAGGTCTGTCAAATTCGTTTCCATAAAATAACGTTTCCTGTAATCCTTTTCCACTGATTTAAGAATATTATGCAGTGACAATAAGAAATACAGTTGTAGTCTATCATAATGTTCATTCTAAATCTAGATCTAATATTTATTGACCACAAGGCGTTTTTTCTCAAAGGGATAGGATAAGCTATGTCATGATACGGATCAACAAGGTGGAAAGTCTATCCTGGCCAAATTGTAGACTTTGTGATGTTAGTGGTCCTATGAAGTGACAGAGCTGCAGAAGTCACAGAACTGGCTTAGTTTAATAGTTTGCCCTAAAGAAATAAATAAAAGATATGAGATTTCACCCAAAAATATTTCCCATTTAAAGAGCAAAGCTGTGAAACAGTTCTGCATGAACAGACTATACAGAATTATTCATAGACACGCATTCTAAAAGTAATTCGGTGTTTTCTGACTAATTGAGGATTTTGTGATGTTCTTGGTCAGTAGTACTGGGTTACGGATCCAGAAGTTTTTCTGATGGGGATGTTAATGCAATACTGTGGAGGCCACCAACTTATTATTTGACCAATTTTCCCCACCAAACCGCATGAAAATGAAGGGTCCCAGATCCCTCTTAATTCGCTAATATTTAGTATCAGGATTAGGTTTAGGGAGCGTGCACAAAGAGCAAATGCCATTTGGCACGACCTGCCATATGGTGGTAGAGAAATATGCCACACCCATAGTCTTAAGCAATCGAGAAAAAATATAAAAAGTTTAGGACCCAAAGTGGTCTTTTTAAAAACTTTATCTGAATTTTGGCGTGGCTCCCCACACCGTGGAATGAAAATAAATGTAAATATAATTATTCAGGAAATATAGATGCTACCCGGTTACTTTTTACATTATTTTTATGCAGTAAACGAATGAACAGATGCAAAGTGTTTGTTCTCATCCATTGAATATGTTCTGTACCAATATGGCCTTGTGCATAATATTTGTTAGGCGGAACCTTAATTGGTTCAAGATCGTGATTTACATCTGATATCTAATAAAGATAACGTGAGAAGACTTTAGACCTTACTTGATCATTTGATATGAAATGACCCTCTGATGTCTGTTCGTGATATTATTTTGCACAAAAAAGCACACTGTGCGTAACAGTATCAGGCAACAATATGTACGCAGTCACTTTTCCTTAGTAACAGTTGAATGGTGTAAGAAATGTAAAACAAGAACAGTTCCTCTATTGCTGTTATGCGATCCAGCCAAAATAATTTGTTACGTTTACGTTTCATTATGGGTCCACCCATTCAGATAACAAGGTGACTGTACTATGTGCTTTTAAATTTGAGCTAACAATAGTAACAATCAACACGTACACGTATGGTTAACAATGTTCTGAAAAGAGACTATGACTACGTCCAACAAGAGTTATTGAATGGTCGGACTCGACATGCATTATTCTCTCAAAGAATGACTACATGAAAATACACCTCTCGTTATTGGATATTTCAAAGCATCGCTTTTACTATTCAACTGCAAAGGAACACTTGTGTCAAAGCTTATGTCAGAATTAAAAACAAGTGAACAATTAGAATCATGAATAAAATTGCTGGAATTGTATAAATGTTAATGTAGCCGAAATCAATGTTGTCATATTGATTTAAAAGGTAAATGTTTCACGTTCACATCCAGCATTTACACGAAAAATTTTACTTTTGGAGCCGGACCGTTTTGTTTGTTGAAGTCCTTGTGAAACACATTATGCGCGTGTGTTTTCCACGTGCGTTCGCATTACATTTTCCATTTGTGACTCAGGCTCATTAAACCTTTACAAACAGTTGTGAAAACTTGTTGTGGGATATTAACTGAATGCTCACACAAAGGATACTTCGCAAGTAGTATCCAGATGGAAAATGAGGTAAGTTACTGAAATATAATTCTTATTCTGTATCCAGTGTGTAAACCAGACACTTTCTAACAAAAAATAACTTTTTCACGAATTATCTTTAGCTGACGTCTGGTAAACAGTTGTTGTATTTTTATCGTGTCAGCAAGCTTTTATATCAGTGATAGACATATTATGAAGATAAGAGTTTATTACAATATTTACCGGTATGATACCTGGACACAAAGAAATTATATTTTACATGTAACTATGTGACCAAAGTAAGTAAAATGTTTCTTTTAACTATCACAAAGAAAAAGGCTTAAACATATTTTTGCTGAAAAATAAAATGTTTTTTATTTTTCCTTTCTTGTGTAAGTTTTATGGAATCAATAAAAAGTAGTAAATGATATCCTAACTGGTTTCAAATTACCTAATTACTATTCCTTTTGCGTGTATCCACTGGGCACAGGCTTGACCTTTTTGTGTCCCTTCGCTACAGGCTAAATCCGAAAACGTGAATTTTAATTTTGATCTCAACTTGGCAAGAGTTATAAGACCAAAGCTTTACAAAAATAATTTGTTCCTCTGCAGATTGTTTAGGCGTGGACAAAAATTACGTGTGTCTTCGATGAAACCGAATTCACACATTGGATTCTCATTCATAAAAGTGAATCCTACAACTTCATTAAATATTTAAAGCTATTTGTGGATCGAAAGAATCAGAGGAAGTTTTCAGCAACAATATCATTGGCTTTCATGCAAGACTGTGCGAAAAGTGCACTGAACCTTGAACGACTTGCCGTGACACGTACTTGTAGGTCAAGCCTTTTAAGAACAGTAGATCTTAAACCAGAACATTTTTTCGGTGACTAAAGTTTAGACACTTCGCATGGTCACGTATTCGTAAATTCAGAGACAAATTAATTGTGCCAAATGTCTTTATACAGGCTGAACAACGGAGAACAGATCGTGCCATAATAGGCCTACAGGATTATTCGACATAACAGTCGAAATGTAAATATTAAACAAGTGTTCTTGGACAATTTCACTCATGATTCGAACATGTCTTTCACACCTGTATTCTAGGCTAAAACAGACAGTTTGTGGTACCATGAAGTTTCTTTACCATGCGATAGTCATAACAGTACTGGGATTTTACATAATTCACACGTTCACATCGGACAAAGTACCGACGTCACATATTTCAAGGAAACTCGACTCGTATGGGACAGCTGACGGCGACGATGTTAATGTACTCAGACATGTGGATCAAAGTAATGTCATGGAAATACAAGCGGTATCATAAATTTTAGCTTTTTGTTCAGTTCATAAGTTGCATTTAATATGTGTTCAAGGGTTACCTTCGTGTTCGTAAATTTCCTTATTATAATATAGACGCGGGTAAATTTCAATCATAAAAGTGCTTTTTCGTTATTTTTCTGAGTCTCTTTCACATGACGGACAATCAATTACATAAGTCTCTTATTTCAGGAAGACCATAGGAACTGTAAGAGAAGAAATGAAATAGTTTACATAAAGACTCACAAAACTGGTAGTTGTACCGTCGTTAACATGCTGTACAGGTGAAACTTTAAATGCATCACACAACAGAGTTTCCGCTTTGAAATCATGTAGGTCCTTACGTACATATGCTCCAAAATATGCCAAGCTCTGAAAAGTAAACATTCCAGTGTCAAGCATCAAACAGGTGTGGGGGGCACAGAGGCGGGAACTACGCCCCCTAGTTCCAAGTTTTGAGGGCCGAAATTTCATGGAGTCCTAATATGTTGTTCACAAATGTTCACACTGATTAGAGAGAGGGACATTGTCTAATTATGAACATGCGTATGATAACATGTGTTTTTTTCCCCAGATTCACTCACTGTTTGATATTGAAATATATTCAATATAGAGGTTTCGTTCTTCACCCTAACCTTTGCCCTAACGATATAAATTTTGGCTGATCATGGCGGTGAACCCCTTTACTAAAATCCTGATTCTACACCTTCAAATGTTCAAAAAAAATATCAAAAGTCAAAATTTGTTGCATAAATATTTCTCATGATTTGTATTTTACAGGGTAGCACTGAAGTACGACATTCCTGTGTTGCTGTTCCGAACCATGCCATACCCTTCGTACGGAATAGACAAGTAAGAACACACACGTCATCAAATGTGATTTTCTTTAACTGTGCAATGAACTTTTTTCAACTTTGCTGAAGATTACATTAATAACGCTCTTCTAATTAGTACAGTCTCGAGCAGGAATTTAAGGATAACTTTTGGGCAAGCTTTTATATTTCACTTTAGATTTTACATTCACGGGTACAAGTTCCTGTGGGAAGGACTCAAAGAAGAAATACCAAAACACTTCCAAATGGCAGCTGAACACATGAGATATGAAAGGCCAAGTATGTTGCAAATATACCGATTTGTTTTCATTTCTTGTGAATCAACAGTTCAAAAGTTCCAATACACAATATTAAGTAGAAATGCTACCACAATTGTATCAAATCTCCTCCGTAGTTCAATCCCGGGGAGGGTGAAGGAGCTCTCAGATAATTTGAAAAGTTCAATCGCAGGGGATAAAAAATTAGTGGCTATCAGTCACCTCCCAAGGAGAGAAAAAAGTGATTTTTAAAAATCACTTTTAGTAAATAGCAACTATGCCGTGTGTTAACTTTCATTGAATTTTGTAACTGAAGATTTGGACAGAGTCCTGACAGGAGCACCACTCTACACCACAACTGTACGCAAGCCTCTGGATCATTTGAAAAGTGTCTTCAACTACTTCGCAATGGCGGACAAATTTGGTAAATTAACTTTACATTCTCAATTTCATTCTCATCTTTTCTGTTTTGAGAATGCAATTAACACACACTATACACTGTACTCTTCACGGAATTTAAATTTTACTGCGGTTCTCCACAAACAAACCTCAGACTCAAATCTTATTTACTATTGTTTCCCTGTTTAGTTGTTTCATTGTGATCCTAAATCTGAAATATAAATTCGATGTTGAATAAAGCCTCCAAAATAACATTGTATTACCATGTAGATATACCAAGAAACTACACGGATCCAGCCATAGAGTATATCAGACACAGAGATCGATACACAATAAAGGGGAAAAGGAAAGGATATCATATTGCTAATGGGTATGGGAAGTACAAATACTATTTACGGAACAGTAAACGCTAATAAATATATTCACCAAAGTAACAGTGAACGCAATCCTGTATTGAAAAGGAAATACTGTTGACGTATGAATTAAAAACCAAATATTGTTAGAAACCATAAAAATTAGCTCGTGCATGTGATTTCCATTAGACATACTTCAAAAAGCTTAAAAAATCATGGCAATTTTTTGAAAGGTGTGGCAAATGATTGATCAATATTTTGTTTGCTGAAATAAAAGTAACCAAATGACTCCCGAGACACAGATCACGATCGAGAACATGTGGCTGGTAACGATCGTTATGTGAATACTAATCACATTAAATATTTACTTATTGACAGAATCAGCAATATGTTGGGGCTGCGTGATGGGGACATGTACAATGAAGCAAAGGTGGATACATTTATCAACAGTAAGCTGAGTTTTTCAGAACACCATGTACCCACAACAAAAAAGTCATGTTTTTTCGAGTTAGCAAGAACTAGTCACTTCAATAACGCCCTGATTTGAAATGATTAACAGAAACCCCGGTTCTATATCACCATTCATGTCTGCAAAGGTTTGGTGTGTTTTCTCTCTGCGATCAACGAAATAAAAATAAATTTCAAAAATCGACTTTTCTTAGAACGTGTTTGTAAATTTTGAAGTATAATGGGATAGTGGACGGTTTGTTCGATAAAAATATTTTTTACACTTACAGAGATCTCAAACGAATTTGGTTTACTCATGGTAACCGAGTACATGGCCGAGTCCTTCATTCTCATGAGGAGGAAGATGTGTTGGCAGATGACAGATGTTCTTTATGTATCAATCAATGTCAGGTAACTAGATTTTAACTGCACATGCATAAAAAACCCAAAAATTTGTGTTGCAAAAGTTAAATAATTTGGACACATGGGTCAAAATTTAAGCTTTATCCCGTGAATTCTGCGGACACTGGTCACAATTTTTGGATCTAATTTAATTCAGAACCACAAGTGTTTTCGTGCAATTGGACCAGTTTAATTTTAACTTTATTTCTCCAACGGGGAATTAAGGTGTTGGTGGTGCGTGACATTAAATATTTTTTACCACAGTGTGATATCTATTTTAAACCCAAAATACCCTTTTTGTTGTCAGTCACTTTTCATCATTTTATTAGGTGGTTAAAGTTTACACTTAAACCACCTTATAGGATCACGGATGGCAACTTCTTTTCGGCAATTTGGGACACTTCCCATTGGAA